>VUQK01038963.1:7844-28001 GCA_015106715.1 Bujurquina vittata
TGATATGGAGCCTTGGCAGTTGGAAGAGAGAAGTAATAATATATAGAGATACAAAGAGAGGGGGGGGGGGGGGGTTGTGGTAAGGTATCTTCAGGCACATCTATATTTTCCCCTGTGCACAATGAGTGAAGATGCTTGTTTGTGAGTGTGTGTGTTCTTGCATATGTGTGGATAACTTCAGTGTTGTGCAGTGAATATTTTTTCCCTCTCAGACATTTGAAGGACACAAGAACCTACTCTTAGCCACCACACACCAACCAGTCATGACTGCCCCCTTTCACACACACACACACGCACACACGCACACACACACATGACAATGCCAGGCTTCATGGTTAGTGTGGACAGACACCCTTATATACTGCAGCTCAATAGAGACAAATGACAATGTCTTGCCAGCGTGGGCTGTCCTAATGTGCAGTTTACTGTGCACGAGTGTGTGTTGAGTATTAGAAATGTCAAGAGAGGCTTAGGGAGGCTTTGTTATGTCTGTCACCACCTGCCTCAAGCCATCCCTGGGGTTAACCATTATGAATTGACACATTTTTACACATTCGACCTTAAAATTAGTGTATCTGAGTGAGTGAGCAGTGCTGCATGTGATTGCTTGTGGTTGTGTTGCCTGAATTTGTCACCCAAATATGCAAGGCCAACATGCATTTCAGTGGATGTAGAATCATCTCTCCGGCTGAAGCAAAACAAAGCAGCCATCATTACATAAATTTTGCAAAGGTATTAGACATCAGATGGCCCAATTTTTACACCTTGCCTTTAAAGAAATTGTGAGCATAATGACGTCTTTCTCTGCTTTCAAGTTGGTTTGTTTTTTCTCAGTGAGCGTGCATGCAGAGGCACTTAGCTCGCCTTTGTAAGCAAGATGGGGTTGTTTTCTGTGTGTTAGGAGCAGTGAGTAGTGAGGCAGTTCAAAGTGAGAATGTTCATGGATGCAAAGAGCTTCTGAATGTGTGTCTACTGTATGTGAGTATGTGTGTGTGTGTGTGTGTGTGTGTGTGTCTGTTAGATACTGATAGGATCCTCTGCTGAGCCCCTGAGTGAGGTGCAGTGTGCAGCTATACATTAAATAGCCAGGATTAGCCTTGACTGCTGCAGGCTCACTGATAGTATTACTGTTATTGAGCGACTGGGAGGGATCGTACTCCATTTTGGCTCTGTTATTCTGTCATAATGAGGCATAACCCCTCTTAAAGAGGACTCAGTGGTTTCCTGGTTAATGCATTAGGCCAAGTGTAGCACTGGAGCTGGCTACAGTACCAGGATTGGAGATGGCACACACTGAAAATAATTCCAGCAAAAAAGCACATTTACAGGAAGCAAGGATATTTTCTATTGATGGTTCTCATAAATGGAAAAATAATTTCAACAATTTCTAAATGTACCAAGCTGTTAAATTAAACTAAAATACAATACATACACACTACAAAAGAGCAGGCTAAATATTAAAGATTTGGGCACTGATCCACATTTACTACAGTGTTTGTCTATGCCTCTGCAGTGATCCATAACTGTAGCACTATTTCTTCAGTTAAGTGAAAGAAGTCCTTGCCAACCAAAAACACTACAGATTAATAACAGTTCATTAACACTTGCAAACATAGTAAGTGTAACATTGCCCACAGGTTTGTGGATACTTTACTGAAAGCCCAAATTTGCTAATTCTGCCTACATAAGCTTTTTAGGTAGTAAATGTCAGAAAATGAATATTACAGTACAATTTATAACTATAGAAAGTGATGTATATGCAGTGACTGAAGGGGTAAGACACTGCTCCTTTTATATGGCACTCACTGAAATACTTTGAAATTCAAAATTCCAACCTTTGAGTCTTATTCGAGGACATAAGACTTTATTTTGTAACATTTTTCAAAATGTTTAATTTTCATGTAAAAAAATGGAGGTAAATGAAGTTACCATATTTGGTTTCTTTCCTATGCATGATTAAAAAAAAAGTGCCCAGTTCCTGTGGCTGCAAAACAAGCCCAAATCATCACCCCTCCACCCCCGCACTGACAGCTGCTATGAGGTGTTTGGGTTGATATGCTGTGTTTGGTCTTCAACTGTGCATTATGGCTAAACATCTCCACTTTGGTCTTGTCTGTCTAAAGGACATTATTCCAAAAGTCTTATGGTTTGCTCAGATGTAAGTTTGCAAAGCTAAGCCATGCTGCCATGGCCTTTTTTAGAGAGGAGGCTTTCTCCTGGTAACACGAAATCTAATATTTAACATGCCAACGGAGGCCTGTAGAGTCTGATATGCAGCTCTTGGATTTATTGCAGTTTCTCTGAGCATTGCACAGTCGGACCTTGGGGTGAATTTGCTGGGACATTCACTCTTGGGAAGATTGGCAACTGTCTTCAGTGGTTTCTACTTGTGAACAATCTTTCTGACTGTAGGATGATGGACTTCAAATTGTTTAAAAATGACCTTAGAACTTTCCAGATTGGTGGTCAGTAAGAATTGTTTCTATAAGAGCTGCCGTTTTTTCCTCCTTTGCTGTGTGTCAACACATACCTGAATGTTCCAGACGATCAAAGTGCCAAAGTATCATAAGAAAATTTTCATTTAATATTTACAATTACGGTTTAAACAAACCAATTTCATAAAAATCAGATGGATAGTTTGGAAGAATGGCCATCTGAAAACCTACCCACCACCTTCCCTCATTTGGGTAGTTTTGGCCAAAATTCCGAGGTGAAATATATGCCCTGTGTCAGATGGAGCCTAGCCTAGCCCAGCTGACACAGGGCAAGAGGCAGGGTACACCCTGTACAGGTCACCAGCCTGTCGCAGGGCCAACACAGAGAGACAGACAACCATTCACACCTATGGGCAATTTACAGTAGCCAATGAAGCTAACCCCAGTAACTGCATGTCTTTGGACTGTGGGAGGAAAACCACGCAGACAGAGAGAGAACATGCAAACTCCACACTCCAAACTCCAGAGAGATGGAGTCGAACCAAGGCCTTCTAGATGTTATTCAAACTGTGAGGCAGCAGTGCAAACCACCACGCCACTTTCTATGGGCTGGACTGGTCAGTTGCTGAACGGCAACTTCTTCTTTGAATGCAAAATGGTAGTGATGCTGGCTACTTATTGTTGGTAGTGAGCTTAACTCTAAATTAAGTAATGTTCACTCTAAACAGTGAAGTATTTTGCACTTTTCATATTGGAAGTAAATGTTACTTCATAAATACAAGTTATGAGAGCATATTTTTAATAACCTAGTAAAGTTAACAAATATATGTAAGGATAGCTACTGGATTTTACGGTGTATGCCAATGCACAGTATCTGTTGCTCTCATTGGTAGTAACATCAATCACTTGGCTTCAAGTTGAGAACAGTTCAACTTGGGACCCACCCGTTGTCACTTGAAGTTGCAGAGTGTCATTGACCTTCTGTGGTCAAGTGTGGATGCCCATCATTCAGTCAGAGTTACAGAGGTGCCACAGAATTTGGCTGAAGCGGTCTTTCAGATGCAACCCCAGCCTTTCGTAGTAAACCGAAACATGTTAAGGCAGGAAGGTGAAACAGTGCATAAGCGATACTTGTTCTAAAATTACACTTTTTGTTTTGAATAATTTTTCTAGCAATGCACTCTGGGTATTTATCCATTTATCCTGTTAGTGTTTTATTAAGCTGAACTCAGTCAACCTTGAGTCACAATTTTAATTTTCTAAAGTACATTGTGCAAACTCTTAAATGCAAAAGCGTTCTCACTCATGATTACAGCAGGACAATAGAATACTACTACTACTTCTACTACTACTCATGTGCCATTCAGTCATTTCCTTTGTTCCACATTGTTCGAAGAATCTGTGCATATATTCATGTCAGGTTTTCTGTCAACTAGGCTAATTTTCAAGCTCAAAATTACACTCAGATCACATGAAAGGACAACCCTGCATCTTGATCCAGCACTACCTGTAAGTATATTGCATTTTGATGGAAAATAAATTGTTATGGCAAGATTAAAGCTGTCAGGTTTTTACAGGACATGATTCATAAGTAGAACTACACAAGAAAAACCAATAAGAATCAACACAGGGGGTGATTTATTGATAACAATGTCTCCTGTTTGTGAAGGTTGCACCCACTGTGAGCTTAAATTGCTGTAGTTATTACTAAACAGTGGCTGAGCTAGGCACTACATGGCAGATCTGTGTGTGTGTGTGTGTGTGTGTGTGTGTGTGTGTGTGTGTGTGTGTGTGTGTGTGTGTGTGTGTGTGTGTGTGTGTGTGTGTGTGTGTTTAAGATAAGCCAAACAATGCTGTAACATATCTGACTGAAATCAGTCTCACAACAAAAACCCGGTGCTCTTGAACGTGGGAGTCCTTGCTACACACACACACACACACACACACACACACACACACACAGAGTGTGAGAGAGAGAGAGAGAGCAAGGGACTGCAATCAGCAATACACACTTAAAGAGCCTAAAAACACACAAACCCGTCATTGCACACGTGAACCCATCACATGAAAATGACAGCGCACATTAATGACACATACTCTCTCACACAGGCGCACACACAGACGAAGTGCCACATCACATCAAGTCATTTCAGAGAGCGTGTTTAACCTAATCACACTCAACCATGCGTGATCCTCAGAGGGAGAGTCAGGTTTGTTATGACAGCCGATGTACTGTGTGACAGCCACAGGGTTTAGAGAGCACCGACCAGCAGCCTGTCTTCAATACACACACAGACTCACACAGTGGCTTTACATACACATCCCAAAGGCCTGTGCAGGATGACAGCAGAGGCGGACATGTGGACAGACAAAGAAGAAAGCCGAACAGACAAGACTGCGAGGCACCACTGAGTGACTAATTGTACGCTTCATTTCGATATCACTAACCTGCAAGCAGACAAACATCAGGGCAGCAGCTCTTACGTCTGATCACATTTGTCCTGTGAAACCTCACAGGGGTTTCAGTGGGTTCTGTGTGTTTACCTGTGGGGAGATAATAAGACTGAGACGGGAGCCTGCATGAGCAGAAGTCATATTCACAGTCAAATCATAATCTGAATGGGTACAGTCGTGCACATTTAAGAGGTTTAGCTCTTTATTACATCATTTATATATCACACAGACAACTGTAAATATGTACAATGCACACATGAAGTCCACACATGATGTACCATTTCCTGATGACATGCGTGTTTCAGTCACTAAAGCAAATAAAAAAATAGAACACAGTAGAAAAATATGAAATCACTGTTTAAATAGTCTAAATATGAGCTACAGTATAGTTACTGAGAGATTCTGCTGTGGATGACATAGACAGAATGTGTCCGGAGCACTTTTAGATCAGTCAGTTACATTATTAATGACAGTCTGTGATGATATTTGATTGAATATTTATGTCATCAGATGGCCACTCAACCTCCACTCAAAGCCCAACGACCTATTTGACACCCATTAAAAAACAGGTTTATAGCACTGATGTATGTTTACATGTGAGTTTTGTCCCTGTCGCATTATGAGCTCATTTGTACGGGCATGTGGTCTGTCACAGTGCATAACAATCCTCCCGCTGCCGGTTCAATGGAAGCTCTACAATGCTGGCGTGAGCACATTTAGTGCGACGGCTGGTTCACCTTGTTAGGTGTTAATCAGCAGTGTTAAGGTTAAATGTGGAGTCGCTGTTACTGTATTGCTGACTCTTTATTTAAACAAGTAGCCATTGAAATGACATTGAAACAAGAGTTGGGTACGAGCTGGGCATCTAATAAACTTTCGCTTTTGAATAAAGTGACCTCCTAAGAAAACTGCTCATTGGCTCATTAGTCTGTTTTTCCTCAAGCAGGGATAGTAGATTATTCTAGAAGCATTCAGCTGTGTTTGTCCTTATAGTTTAAAGGTTATATAAGGTCAGGAATCGATTTATTAAACTTGCTTTAAGTGATAAATATATACATCATTTTCTTTTGGTCACTTGGAAGCAGCAGAAACATCAACAACACACCTACACATGTTCTGAAATGATACAGTGAACACAGCACTAGCATTCATTCAGACACAGGATATAAGTTTAACATTCAATAATTAACATCTCTCTGTAAGTTTTTACTTGTGTTATTTTTCGTTTGTTTATAACCACAGTCTGTAAAGCCTTTTTTCTGTCTCTGGTGTCACTGTTTTTTAGCTGGAAATTCTCTCCGTCTCCATAAAGCCGAATTGACTCGTTGAGTTCACTAGTGTCACAGATACTACAATAGTTACATCAATCACTGGATTGAACCTTCACAGTACACATGCATGTCTGTGTATAACAAGCAAGGTGAGACTGTCATATAACAAAGTGAAGCCATATACCGCTGCCAGTATACTGCTGAGTAAATGACAGATATCATTTATCAGCCAGCGGCCGATGGCAAGATGTTCACTCTCTCGCACTCTCTCACACAAAAACACACTCATAAAAAGCCATACTCTGATATCCTTATTAAAAACAAACATCTCTCTTAATGGAAATGCTAATTAACAAACATTAACTTAAAGCAACGCTGGATTTCATTCTCATCCCAACACGCCCGCCATATGTCAGAGCGGAGTGCTGCAATCCCAGTCTGCCAATTACAGATCTGCAAAACAAGGACAAAGCACTGCATTGTCTGTGCCCCACACCAAACAGTGTTCTACATCTGGATGCAGGTTTGATAATTAGCTATAAAAAGTCGTCCTAGTGTTCACACCTGGAAATTATATGCAGATAATGCGGCCACTCTGCATGTTGTTTTTTGCTTGAAAACAGATGACAATATGGTAAAACTAAGATTGTTCAAGTAAGATTGTTGCTTCATTGCTGCAGCAATTACTGATTAGCTGTCTGCTCCAAAACATAGTCTTTGTATTAGTGCCAACCTGTCACTGTCATTGCACATGCTGTCATCAGTCATCTGGGGTTGTGCTGGCTTTAGACAGAGAAATTGCTCAATGGTGAACATTAATGGATAATCCTGTGTATAAGTAACACCAAATAGTTTTGGCCAGATTCATGAAACAAGTGCGTCTACTCCAAAGATTAGGTGATTAGGTGCATTTGTACCATCTGTTTCTAGAATAAAACATGGCATGCTTACTGTGTGTGCGTCCATTGAACTGTATTGGACTGACATGGGCATTAAGGTCACTGTGATATTTGGCGTTTTTACGGTAACTGTAATGCACTACAGTATGTATTTGTGTGTGTGTGTGTGTGTGTGGGGTGGGCTGGGGGGTCCATTTTGAATTTTAACACTATAAATCAAAAAGTACAGAAAGGAAAGAACCGGTGTTGTGTCTACACACAGCAAACAACTTAGCAAAAATCTAATTCAAATTGTATCTTTGGACACTGCTACAAGCAGCCTGTCCCGAAAACACATAATTTGTTCCCATTTCTTTCGTTGAATCTACAAAAAAATGCCAAAGAAAGCACAGTTTGACAGGCATAAAATAATATTTTTGAACCAACAAGGTGATTCCCAAAGAACTGTTATTCCAAAACTTATTTTGGCAGATCTCGGCATGATGTGTAGTGTGTCCTTAAAAGATTTCGGCAAGTGGAGGACAAAAGAAGAAGTGGCAAAGTGGCAGGCCTAAAAAACTATCTGAAACAGAAAAACAGCAAAAACCTGACACAGGACCTGAAAGATGCATCTAGGCCTTCATTTGATCCATCTGCTGTTCACTGAAGCCTCATCAGAAATGGTCTCAGTGGAAGGGTGTCTGTGAAGAAGCTATTCTTAAGGAAGAGAAACAGGGAGAAAAGCCTGGGGTATGCCACGTTGCACAAAAACTGTGTGATGAGTCCAAATTTGAAATTCTTCATTCATATAGTTGTCAACTTAAACAGAGCAGGTCAGGAGAGAGGTAACAGGAAGTGTCTGTAAAACCAGTGTAGGCATACCTTTTAATTAACACAGCCACTCTCTCCCTAATTTTAAGCCTTAATAAAATCCAAATGGGTGGGGAGTTACAGAAAAATATGCCAATCATAAAGACAAAAAACTTTCACAGACAATACTTTTTTGTGTGTGTTGGCTTGTTAATATGCTTATTAATGCTATTAATTGGGGACGTTTTTGGCACTTCGGTGGCTTTGTTTGTCAGCTCAGGAGGTTGTTTGAACTATGACCTCTGATGCATGAGCTAAAATCATGAAAAAAAAAGTATACATTTTGCAAGAATATCATATTGCTAATGTTTACATTAGTGGAGTGGGACAAAATGTTTCAAAGATTTCTAAAATGTCCCCGCTGTGTTTTATTAGCATTTCATATATTTTTTGAATATTTATCAAGTTGAGAATTGAATAATAAACTACTCACAACCCCTGTAATTACCATTTATTTCACAGTTAAATGTAAATTCAAAATGGTTTATTGTGAGATTTGTTCATATATTGCTGATTTGTGTTGAATTGTGTTTGCTTGTTTGAATCTCTGCCATGTTTTGTGTATGTACAGATGCAAATATTGTAAGATTTTAGAACGTCCACTTACTACATTGGCAGTTTTTTATACCTGCACCATCTGCAACAGCACTGCTTTTGTCATTGGCTGTTCAGGAAATGTAGTTCATGTCAGCCCGGCCTTTCAGTGGACACAAAATCAATTTTTGGAAGTGCTTCACTCTGGCAAAGAAATTACCACATCCATTTCCTTATCAAGAGTAGCTCTGTAGCTTTTTTCTTTCTTTTTTTTTGCAAAATAGAAGCGAACGCGCTGATTGTTGCACTAACCCGATGCAGTCACACAGCAGAAAACTGCAGTGGATATTTAATGTGCACTGAGGCACTCCTGCTCGTGAGTGTGTGTCGGGAAAGAGTGGGAAGCAAAAAGAAAAAGACAATAAATAAATCACAGAAGAGCAGATGACAAGATAGCAAGAGAAGGCACGGCGTGGGGTTGAGAAGGTTGTGAAAGTGACAGAAAGATAACACAGACAGACAGAAAGAACAATGATGGCCAGGAATAGTGAGAGAATAAGATAATCGGACAGACAGAGAAAGCAGAAAGACCAAAAGGGAAAACAGTTCCCTGGTGATGCCTCACAATTGATCTTAGCTTGTTGCTCAGAGTGAGGGCTTCTCTGACATCAGGCTGAGCGCTGACACAGCCATCACAGTACATTATGGGGGATCAAACAGAGGCCAGCGTTGGCTGCTGTGCATGAGCTGATGCTCGAGGGGGCGGAGAAAGCGGGAAAAAGAGAGGTGGAGAGAAAATGGGCGAGAAAGCGAGGAGGAGGCAACACACTCTGCTAAACAGGATTTTCAATCACATTCTATCATTTGCTGTGGCATCTCAATCGTTACCATCTTAAAGGAGAGAGATGGAGGGGAAGAAGGGCAAGGTAAAGAAAAAAAACATGGAAACAGGGAGTAAAGGAGTGGTAACAAATAATCCAAAACATTTGAAAAGATACGGGAGAGAGTGCGTAAAATGGCAACATGGTGTGTTTCTGTGTGTGCATTTGTGTGTGACAGATGGAGGCAATAGGGTGACGATAAGGTGAGAACCATGATGGGGCTCAGGGAGTGAGACTTAAAAGGGATCGTGAGAAGGACGAGGAGAGACAGAGAAGGCTGCAGTTCCAGCGAGGAACCAAGTGTTTATGTGTGGCAGTAAAACGACTTTAAACCTGCCCATTCCGTTCATTTCCTATGTTTTGTCTTTATTCAACTATCTATCACCACCTCCATCCCTCCAACTGGTTCGTGAAATGTCACTGGACAGCTTGCATGTGCTGGCTGCAGAGTGAGAGAAATGTCAAGCATGGTAAAAATCACTGACTTTTTTTTGACTACATGCCATGTGAGCGTCAAGTGGTTTCAGTGTGTCAGGGGTCATTCTGCAGAATCACACAAGTAATGTTCACATGTATTGCATTTCAGAAATTACAAAATATATGGCATTAATTTAATCTTCAATTTTGCTTTCTCATTGATTATCTTCAATATAAAGTGCTTGACAGACCTAGGGTTATTGTGATGATTAGAATCCTGGATGGTGTCGATTATGAACTATGGAAGAGATAGTATGGTCATAGTATCATTAGATAATATTTTATCCCAGTTTGGGCTTAGCATTCAGGCACACATATCTATGAATCCAGTCAAAAAACATTCAGTAGCAATGCCTAAACTTAGTGCAGCTATGTGGCCCTCCGCAATTGTGTTTTATAACGTGCCCTGAGGTGGTACACTTCACCCAGCCTGTCTCCATCAATAACAGGCTGAATCACAAATGTTACAAATGTCAAAGTCCTGACCTTGGCATATGAAGTCATGACTCTTCCTTATAGTGTGTGTGTGTGTGTGTGTGTGTGTGTGTGTGTGTGCGTGCGTGTGTGCGTGTGTTTTAAAACATGTGTGCATTGGTTCAAGTCCATCCTTCCTTCCATCCATTTTCTTCAGCTCATCCTTTTCAGGGTCGCAGGGCGGGCTAGTCTATCCCAGCTGCCAAAGGGTGAGAGGTAGCGCACTGTACAGCCTGGAGAGGGTGCTAGCCTCTTGCAGGGCTAAGACAGAGAGACAGCCAGCCATCCAGACATGTTTTTGGACTGTGGGCGGAAGCCTCCCACATTGTTTCAAGCGAAAACTATGCACAGAAAAGGAAAATGGAAAACCCATCGGCGTTTGACCAGAGGGGAAAGTCAGTGAAAATGCAGTTGCTGTGGAAAACCTGACCTCTGCTAGTTCTGCTGGAGCTGATCTCTAAACACACAGTTTGTGCCGCTCATCTCTCAGACGTGACTGAAGAATTAAAAATGAGCAAACTGGCAGAAAAGTTACTGCGTTTGCAGTTGATGTGTTAGGAACACTTGGCTCATGGGTGTAACCTGACTCTTCAGTGTGGATCGACATCAAAGCTAATTACTCTATTAACAATATATATAATTACACCAATTTCTGGTGCGTGTGTGCCAAAAAAACATAGCCTGCTGTGAAGAGGTTTGCTTAATCCCATTTCATAAATAGACATGAGATGAAAGGTGTTAGAATCACAATTTTGGAATTAACTACTATGATCGGTAGTTGGTTGTTCACAGAGTAGCTTAAAGGCTCTGCACACCCACATGGGGGTTTGACGTGATCAGCTCATTCGCCCTCTAGTCTGTTGTAAACTGAGTTGACCTCTGTGGGTTTTTTAGAAAATTGTATTCAGTACAAACAAGTAATAAGAGGTCTAATTAAATGCATCTGTAATTTTAATTGGTATGAAGACAGGATGAGGTTAATTACTTTGAACAAAGAGAACTGGCATTTACTCACCTTTAGATTTGGCCTTACAGGTCACAAAGAGAGCAATTTTTTCTATAGCTGACACTTTTCACACATCATCTCAAGTGTTTATAAAACTCCACATGTTGGGGCCATTCACACTACTCCATTTTCTGCTAGCAGTACATCCAATCCAAGTCTGTGTTTTTCTGCTATAATTCTGAAGGTTTGCCTGAAATATTTTGACATTATACAACTCGTGTTTTTGCAGCTTGCTAAAACATAGCTCACGTTCTAACAGCTAACTACTGTAGATATAAGGTGCTAAAATAATCCTCTGATATAGCAAAAGCTAATAAAAATGAAAGTAAACTAGTTTTTGTTAGCTACAACAGTTTTATTATAGTTCCCAGCCTCAGTTGCATAGTGCAGTTCCAGCTGTTTTCCCCTATAGAGATTTATTGAGTGACATCATGAACACTGCCATATTGGACATGATACAATCACTGGTCCTAAGGAGAAAATGTATATTCCCCGACTGCTTGGCAAGTGTTTCCTAAAGGTTGCTAGCTTTTGCAATTAGGTTTTTGCTAATCAGTGGAGGAACACTAATTTTTCCCTAGTGAACAGTAGCTGCTTCCAGGGGATTACTGACCAGTTTCTAGGCCTGTGTGACAGAGCCTTTAACAATCAATTTCACAGCAACTGCAATCTGCCTCCAACCACTTACCAACCAGTCAGAGAATACACTTTTTTCCCCCTGTGTTCTGGGGTTGCCAGATGGTCTCTAGGCCCCCGTGTGACTGGGGCCTTAATCTCTTGAACGTAAATTGTTACATGTCAAAACTGGTCATGTGGTTCGCGATCATATGACTGCAAACCTGCAAAATGGTGGGAGTAGATTTCAGAGAATACGCTCTCTCTAAGTCCTTCTAGAAACAAGTCTTGCCACTTGGAATCCATCTCAGAAATGCCGCTGGGCAAATAGTGCAGATTTTTATTCAGGAGTGTTATATATCCTCCTTATATCATCTCTGGCTCTGTCTCTGTGGAAAACTCATATTTTTCCTGATGCGTCAAAATGAAAAAAATCCCTTTTGCATTGTTTCTGGATTTGGAACAGCGGATGTAACATTTGCGAGTTCAGCATGACCTGCCAAACTGAGCCCCTTGGATTCAAAACATAAACCTTAATAAAAAAGTGTTCCAATTAAAGACTAGAATCATGACGCATTCCTTTATTATGACCATGGGTTCATAGAAAGGGAGAGCCCGATCTTCTTGACAATTGCAAAGTCATTCATAAAAGTGAGAGCAAATCATCTCAACACTTTGTATTATTTTTAGTGTGGTGGCCTACATTTCACACTACCTAAAGGATAACAGCACATGGACAGAGGGGATGTGTAATTATTCAGAGCCAAACCCTTCAAGTCCTTTTAAACTCTCTCGTTCTCGCTCTCTTTCTTTCCCTATCTCTGTCTCAGTCTCTTTCCCCGCTCTCTCTTAGGGGGACAGAAAAAGGATCCAGCTGCCAGAGTATGACAGAATCCACAAATCACTGCCTTGGGGGTCCAAAAGGGGGGTAGTAGAAATAGATAGGGTGAAGGAGGAGGAAGATGAAGGGTGAGAAACTGATGGCCACCATATCAGATTAGTAAATTACTGAAGTGTTTTTGTTAACAAAACAAAAGAAGGTGAAAATTTTCAGACTTTATAAGATGATAAGAGGAGCTAAAGACAATATGGCAACACTGAAAACATGGGAAGAGTGTTAAAATGAGGACAGACTGCCTCACTGCAAGACAAGACGGCATCTGGATGCAGCGATGGAGTTTCCTGTTCTTTTGTCACCCTCGTGTCATCCGTTCGCCATTCAAAGCCATCTGCTCCCTCTTTTTCTCTTCATGGGAAGCTACTCTCTTTTTATCTTTCCATCTCTTTGCTGTCACACCTCCATCCCAGGATAAATCATAGTCTTTCTATCTTTCTTTTCCTCAGTTCTCTATACTTTCTAGTGTATACCCTACTCCCACCTCTACCTCTGTCCTTTCCTTTAGTCATTAACAGTATGAATATGCTAATATCCATCCCCAGCATGACAAGCGCAGCTGCCTCCCAGGTGGCCTTTGCTGCACCAATGTTAACTGGGAGTCGGTCAGACCACACCAAGACAGGGACACAAGCACAGAGGTTAGAAGATGGTGGTGATTGTGGTAATGCTGGGATAGAGGGTGAGTTGAAGGTCAAACACAGGAACGCACACATGTACTCAGACTCACCCAAATGTACAGAGTCTGTCTGAGAGTGCGTCTGTGGAGCATCAATCACTGTTAGACATGGTGGGTGAGCACACTGGCCAGAGATTCATGCTTTAGGAAACACAGAGAGTAGCTGGCTCCTGATCCAACAAGACAAAGGGACAGAGGGAGGAGTGGCTTTGTGTGTGTGTGTGTGTGTGTGTGTAGGACCATATGAATGTGTGTGCACATACATAGTATACACGTTGCATTTGTATGCAGTCCTCACAGGCAGGCCATGTGATCAAGTGGGCAGCATGTTTGTTTGCCTTTATGGAATAAGAGTGAATGAGGAACTCATGCAAGTTCCAAGAATCTTTACACAAGCAGCTAGCTTGACATCTATATTTTGTTTTCTTTTTGCCTTTGGCACGCTTATTATTATCTGCCTCCTCAACCACATGTAGAACCTTTGTTTTGCCAGACATTTTAACGTAATATACACACACAGATACACACACTATAAATAGCGCACAAAAGAACACCATGACTACCAGAAATATTTTTGTATTTTCAATTTAGTTTAGTATGTCAGAGTCTCAAAACAAGTAAACAGAACATGTTCTGTTTTGGAGAAATATTTAGAAACTGGCATAAGCACTAAAAATACCCATTTTGAAGTGTGTTGGTGCCACATTAAAAATGAGATCAGTACAATTTTATTCAAGGAGACTAAAAAGAAAATGTTGCCTCTTGAATGGGGCAAATTAAATAATTTCTAAACTTATAAAAGAAGGCTCATTATCACTACAGACACTTTTAGAGAAATGGTCCAACCTAATTAAACACCAATGTGTTTAATTAGTTTCTAAATAAAAGGTAGTTAGAAAATGGATCCCACTTTCAGGTTAAGCCACTGAATGTTAGACCCAGCAGGAATCTGGTTTAGTATAAAACAAAGATTCTCCTACCAGCACCACTAAAGCCTGATTATCTCTTGGTTTAGTGAAATGTCTACCTGATGTAGATGGAACCAGCAGGGAAAATAGTTTAGTTCAATTCAAATTTATTTATTTGGCACTAAATCACAACAACAGTTGTCTCAAGCCACTTTTTATTGTAAGGAAAAGACCCTCCAGTAATACAGAGAAACCTCCAATAATCAGACGACCCCCTATGAGCAGCACTTGGCGACAGTGTGAAGGGAAAACTCCCTTTTAGCAGGAAGAAACCTCCAGCAGAACCGTCTCAAGGAGGGGCAGCCATCTGCCACGAGTGATTTGGGGTGAGGAGAGGGAGACGGGACAAAAGGCACACTGTGGAAGAGAGCCAGAATAACTAATAGTTATACCAACAGAGAAAAGACAGGGACTGTCAGAGTAGCGGTTTAGCTGATTTGCCAGGCTGAGTCTTTGAGTTAGGCTAGACTGTGGCCTTTATGCACTGATAATAGAGAACTCTGCTCACGCAATTCTTGGCAAAGTTTACTGTGTGGAGGTTATATGATCTCATCAAGTCTGCAGGGTTTTCTCTGGGTACTCTGGCTTCATCCCATAATCCAAAGTCATGCATGGGGTTAAGCTAACTGGAGATTCTAAGTTGGGTGCAGGTGTGAGCATCAATGGTCCTGTGATAGACTGGCCACCTGACCCTGGTGTACCTGTCTCTTGCCCCATGACAGCTGGGATAGGCTTCATGGGGCACGAAGATGGACGGATATTTTAAGTCTGTTTAAAAATGCTTTAAGCACCACAAAAGAACTCCCTTTTACCTGCTTTGCAATGGGGTAGAAATCTCTGAGTCTCAAAGTCCACACCAAATTCACCCAAGATATCACTTCAGTGCTATTTATAGTGCATGAATATGTTGTTAATTTGCATGATGTAAGCTGTGACAATAATAAGATTTCATTGGACAGCTGTCATTACCATTGTTAGCACTGATCTGACCGATATGCATTCAAACTTGCAAGGTTTTTAAGTTATTAAAGTTTCTTTTTACGGCTGCACTTGCATTACACTGGGTAAGTGTCACCTTGAGAGTTCAAATGAAAAGAGGAGATAGAATCTGTTTTTCGTGTCTGAGGTTTTTGGATCTGTGCTAGTGTCATTATTCACCCTTAGTTCCATCAATCCATGTCCCCATTCGATGATACAAGCTGCCCAGGGAAGATATATAGTAGCTCCTATCCACAAAATATAGGTATTACAGAAGCTTCATCACTCCTTACTAGATGTCAAATACATGCATAAGTTATGTGCTTGAGGAAACTGCAGCTTCAGGTGTCCTGCCCTTGTAAGAGTAAATAAAAGTAAAACATGTGTAACAGAATCAGAATAAATGTTGGGAACATGTGTTTCCACTGATGGCTGCCTGGGTGGAGGTTTTAAAAAGAGATTCATATGCTTTAGGAGTAAAGGGAGGAAAGTGCACGCAGAGATGAAAAATGCGCACTGTTTTCCTCTCTTTTGTTACTTGACTTGGGTGTAATTTTAAGAGGCTGTATGAGGTTTTTTTTCCACTAAAGGTTTGCATTTAATATTCTTAAACAGTCACTTCTTGCCGAGTGTTGTAATGGGAGCTGTTTAGTGAAGGACGACGCTGGCTGCTGAGTTTTTATGGTGCTGCATGAAGTCAGTGAGCTGAGTGATTTCAGCGCTACTGCTGCTGCCTGGAGAATATGGATGAGATCATTCCTGTGCCTGCACACACAGACATTACACACAAGACACAGCCACACAAACAAATGGCCCCAGACACACCTGTGTATATAAATATGTCTATATACATACCCAGAGAGAAAGGAGCTTGGGCTTTACACAAATGCAAATCCACATAACACACGAGCACACACAAGGGAATTAACATGATGAAGTATGTGGCTGAGTGGTTAGAGAGAGTAGCAAGGCATATCGCCTCTACAATCACATTACAGGCCTGCCACAATTAGTCAGGAAGCACCAGCACTCCACAGAGCCGAGGGGAAGTAGAGACAGCTAGCAGGATGAGACACATTCTCACACTCTTTGACAAGCAGCTAACCATTTATCAGAAGGGATGAAACAGTCATTTGTTTGTCCAATAACTAATCAGTCAACTGGCGAATCATTGTCTCTTCTCTCACTCTTCACTTTTCTCAAATAGTCATTGGTTTTGAACTCACCCATGGAAGTGCTCCTAGGAGCAAACTGAATCTATGTTAGGGCGCGGGAGATGGAGAGGAGGCACAAACACAATTTGACTGTTGCATAATGACTGAAGTCTAACACTTGTCTGCTGTTGACTTCAGGTTTTTGTTTGCTGTTTGGTTAAAAAGAGAGACAACTACTCGGTTGGTGTTAGGAAACGATGATGGTCTGAGTTAAAGCAGCTTTTCCATTGTCAAACATCAGATTTTATGTTTCCAGGTTTTTCATGTTTCTCCATTTTTTTAATGGACATGCTGTAATATGTAACCACAGGAAGCAATAACAGCCTGTGTTAAAATAATATTTGTTTCCTGAGGGAGCACAGTTTTGCTTTTCTTTCCATTAAATTAGGGAACTGTAGAGCAGTCAGGTTCACACTATCTGTAAATATAAATTTCTTAGACATGCAAAACACAAAATGTTTGGTTGTCATTTTCCCCACATGTCAGTGTAAGTGTGCATCTTTGTAGTCCATGCACAAGCATGAATGGGTAGGTGGTTCACATAGCCGTGCATGCTCTGACAGTCCCACATAAGTGGAGTTGTGTGTGTTCTAAATCTTCATGTGTATGAACTTATTTGATGGTTGTCCAGTAAATGAGCAGTACAACAAATGGGAGATCATTCAGCTCTTTGTAACAGGCACACCCACAGGAACGCAGAGAGAATAACACACACACACATTTGTGTATCTCTGTCATCAAACATTATATATCAAATTAGATCAAACAAGAGATTGTGCCCATTTCAGTAGCCAAAGTTATTAAAGTGACAGAGAGAACTGAGTTCTTGTGTAATAATGGCCTTGCAGCATGGACAACAAACTACAGTATACACATACTCTCACAGGCACACACACAAACACACACCCACACATAAACAGAACTGTACTGTATACTCCTTTATCAGAGTTGGGTGTGACTTTCATGTCAGTCTTGAGGTCTTAACCAACCTTTGAAGCCAGCTAATTTAAAAACTCTCCCTCTATTTTCTTCTATGTTGTTTTAAACTTTTTTCTTTGCACTTTAATTAAGCTGAACAGCAAACTTATTAAACATCATATCACTTTCTTTTCCTCTCTCTTCTCCACCACTGCCATCCTATCTCTCTCTTAGCCATTCCTTGTTTCCTCCGTATCTCTTTATTGCCTTCCTTTGGCTCCATCAAAGGTCTGTTCAGTAATATTTCATAGAGAAACTAATATGCATAGCCCATGCCCTTTCTTCCTGTCTGGATGCATACATAAATAATGAAGTCCATGATGTGATGCACACAACCTTTCATTGAGTGTTCTCACTGACCTTGATAGTTGCTCATTATGGGAAACAACCAAGAAAAGAAAAGCATTCTTTAAATCAAGCCTGATGATCTCATTAGTATTTAAAATGACTTGTATTATAGTCACTAATGATACTTCTTTTCTTTTTTTTTCTTAATCTCCCCTCTTCAACATTGCATTGCAAGCCAGGCTTGTCACATGTCTGTAATAACAATAACAATTTCCAGCCTGCAGCTAAAAAACAAACTGGTGAGCATTCAAATCACTCAAAAAAGATGTGTTCCCCATGGTGCACCAAACTTGTAAAAACACATTCATTTTATTGACAATATGTCCTAATTAATTTTCTTCCTCCCCTCTTTTTATTGCCACAACATTAGCCCCTGGCCACAATGGATGAGGAGAAATGCACTAACTCTCCCTGGTTGGGATTTATATTCCCGGCCAAAATATCACAGAACAATAAATTAAAAAGCAGTCTGATGCAGAGCACTTTAAACAACTATGACAATTAAGTCAAAATTACTGCTGATATTCTTGTTACTTGCGTTTCTGGAAAATTATGAGTTCAGAGATATTGTGTTTTATGGAAAAAGCGATGCAAATGCAGAACTCTAATAAAACACTGACTATTGAAGATATTTTCAGGTTCTCTTGATGATAAAAAAAATATATGTAGGAAAGTAAATAATCCACAACTTTGCATTTTCAGAGTTCATTCAGGTGTTAAATCACTGAAAATACACTAGACCTGCTAACAAGTATGCAAGGATTCAGTACCGTAATGCTGGACTATAAACTCAGGTCAGTGAGGAGGAGGCCAGTGTTAAATAGGACAGAAAAATAACCCATCTGAGGTGAAGAGGACAGAAACCCAGGTGGGCTTATAGAGATCTTCCCCAAGGAGCACTGTACATGGAATAAGTAGGGGAAAAAAACAAGTAGCCAAAAAACATTTAGCAAATGCACAAAAAGCAAGGACACATAGATATCTAAAACGCATGCAACACCATTACAATGCATACGGTTTTTGGTTGTGGAGGTCAGCTGGGGTTCATGATGTGTAGCTTGCAGTCATGTAGGATTTGAAGTTGTCTGGAAAGTAGATTGAAAGCTGAAAGAAATCTGAAAGAAGAACAGCATGTGTGACAATAATAAAACTGTCAACACTTCAGAAATCCCCAAGTTTAAAGTGAAGCAGTTGGCCTGTTTAGGAGGACGGTACCTAAGATGCAAGAGCATGTAGCCTGCTGCCACATGCAGATCTACCAGACTGGTTATTGGTAATTCACTAATTCAATGTGTTATGCATTCAGACATGCTCTTCTGCATGCCTTAGTTATAATGAGTAGTTATTCAAGTTACTTTTGCCTTCTCATAACCTTGAAGCAGTCTGGCCATTCTCCTCTGACACTAACAATGCATTTTCTGCCAGAGAACTGCCATCCACTGGAGATTTTCTCTTGTTCAGATCATTCTCTGTAAACCCTAGAGATGGTTGTGTGGAAAAATCCCAGTAGATCATCAGTTTCTGAAATACTTATACCATCACGTCTGGCATTAACAACCATGCCACAGTCAGGCTTTTTGGGGCTTTGCTAAAATGCTAAAAAGTTGCCTACAAAGACTCACAAGTCAGTCTCACTTGTAATAAAACTCTTTGACTCTGGGCCCAAATTTCACTTTCCACAGTAATACATGAAAACCCAAAGTATGACCTTAAGGTACGAAAGAGTAAGCTAGGTTACTGATTGTTTATTGTCTTTCATCAATCAGCCTACAGTCAGAAAGGACCCTCATTCAACCTCTGTTGTGCATCTTTTTTTTTCATGAACGACTAATAAAGGCAAATTATCTCTGTGTATGAGACCCAAACTGTGAGTCCTGTTGCATAACAAGGGTTTCTCTCTTTTTTTTATTTTTTATAATAACAAGGGTTTCTCTCTTTTTTTAAATTTTTTATAATAACAAGGGTTTCTCTACCTCTCCTAATTTCTGCTGAAGAAGCTGGAGGTGATTATGCAACACACTCATATCGGTACACACACAGATTACACATGTACCAGTGCAACACACACACACACACACACACCCACACACACGCACACACACACACACACACACGCACACACACACACACACACCCACACACACGCACACACACACACACACACACACACACACACACACACACGCTAACCATGAAGCAGAC
>VUQK01038965.1:7351-19460 GCA_015106715.1 Bujurquina vittata
AACATGTAAAAGATTGTTCATCTTGCATGTGAATATGAACAATCTTCATTGCTATTCTTGTTTTTCTTAACTCTTTTAAGCTGTGGCTACCTTCAGGTTGGGGTTGAGGAACATGAGGATTGTTGATAAAGGATAAGAACAGTATTGCACTTTTTTTTTTTTGTTCTTAAAAAATCCATTTGAAAATCTTTCAGTACTCAGACTTCCCTGTATTGCTCAGGAGCCTGCTGGCTCCTACTGAAGATAGGTCATAAATTTATGGTTATTATTTTATTAAAGCCCAGTTATTTCCTACAAAAGCTGCAAACTGTTAGAACAGTTTAATATGGCAGCCGGGACTACAAAAGTTCAGTGCACAAACTGGACTCTTTTTTTAGGTACACTTTGGTAGTACTTAATTCTTCGAGCCACACATTCAATTAAGAGCTGGAAAGATTGCTCAGAGGTTTTGGGCCATATTGACATGATAGCATCACGCAGTTGCTGCAGATATATGATGTGAATGTCATGTTCCACCACACCCCAAAGGTGCTCTATTAGATTGAGATCTGGTAACTCTGGAGGCCATTTGAGTGGAGTGAACTCACCGCCATGTTCAAGAAACCAGTTTTGAGATGATCTGAGCTTTGTGACATGGTGCATTATCATGCTGAAAGCAGCCATCAGAAGATGGGTACACTGTGGTAATAAATGGCTGGCCCTGTTTAGCAACAATACTCAGGTAGGCTGTGGTGTTTTAACGATGCGCATGGGGCCTAAAGTATGGCAAGAAAGTATCCCCCCACGCCATTACACAGTCACCAACAGCTTGAACTGTCGATACAAGGCATGATGGTGTCATGCTTCCATGTTCGAGACTCATTAGTCCAGGCAACATTTTTCCACTTTTCTGTTATCCAATTTTTATGAACCTGTGTGAGCTGTAGCCTCAATTTCCTGTTATCTGACAGGAGTGGCACCCGGTGTGGTCTTCTGCTGCCGTAGCCCATCTGCTTCAAGTTTTGACATGTTGTGTGTTCAGAGATGCTCTCCCGCGCACTTTGGTTGTAATGAGTGGTTATTTGAGTTACTGTTGCCTTTCTAATAGCTCTAAACCTTTCTGCTCTACCTTTGTGCTCATAGAACTGCCTCTCACTGCATATTTTGTCTTTTTTGGACCATACTGTCTAATTCATAGAGATGTTTGAGTGTGAAAATCCCAGCAGATCAGCAGTTTCTGAAATACTCCTATTTGGCACCATCAACCATGCCGCGTTCAGTCACTTAAATCACCTTTCTTGCTCATTCTGTTGTTCAGTTTGTACTTTGGTAGGTTGTATTGATCATGTCTACATGCCTAAATGTGCTGACTCATTGCCATGTGATTGACTGATTAGATATTTGCGCTAACGAGTAGCCAAACACGTGTACCTAACAAACTGGCTGGTGAGTGTGTATCAAGATTTATGTGCCTGCAGCAAGACTTAATGCATTTTTTTTTTATCATTATTGGCAGCGTTATCTTTTTTTTTTCTCTTCCCCAAATGTTGACTCATAGGAGAGCTCAACTTGAATGATAATATTCACTTTGTAGTCTAATTTCTGCTCTGACCACTCAGTTGCTGACCTGCTGCCTCTTTGCTGCTGATGCACTTGCTCTGGATAAACACATTGTCAGTGTCGCTGCTGAAGGGAAATGGGCAGCGACAGTGAGCGTCTTGGGAACCGACTCACATACTGACACTTTCCTTTTTTCCCCCCTCTGACTGGCAAATATGATCATCGTAAGATCTCTTCCCCCACCCTCTATTTACAGATAGCAGAACATGTTCAAAGGGAATACTAATGAGCTTAAGAATCTGCACACGGCTTGATTCATCACTTGGATGTCTGAAGGTGTGATTCATTTTGCCATATAACACCCCGCACCTCTTTAGGAAATGTACCCTGTACATAAGCAGCAATCTGGTGCTGAATGCTTTTAGTTGTCTGCGACAGTTTACCTGAAACTTTGCAGTGTTTTTGGGGACTGTATCTACTTTGGTCTGTGAAATGCAGACTGAGTGGTTGTGTAGGCAGGATAAATATAGTGATAATTCCCTAACATTTGCAAGATGCAGTAACATGGCAGTCACCTTGTTCCATTACTGTAGATGCCGCTGAAGTACGCGCCTTAATGGTGTGAGGTCACAAATTGGACTTGACAGCCGAGTGAAAATTGACAGCAGCACAATGACATTTTCTGCTTTCTGCACACTGTTAGCTGAAAATATGGATTCATGTTTTAATGGCTATACAGAGGTTAAACAAATGAAACTACAGCCAGGGTTTAATTAGTTATATTTTTATTAGCTTTAACGGCTTCAGTTAAATTTACTCCAAAGGCAGATGCCAATATCTGTCTTAATAAACCTTGCTCTGTGACACCCTCACCCTCAAACAAGTAATAAAAAACCCATACCAGATAGCATAATTGAGTGACACTTCAGAAAATACAAATTAAACTCTCAGCTGTATGCTTTAGGCCCTTTTTTTAGTTTATGTACGTGTGCTGTGTGTTTGTGGGTAGTGTTCATTATTCTCACTACCTGTGGGGAAAAACTGTCTTTGAAATAGCTGGTGCATGATTTAATGCTTCGGTGGCGTTTTCCAGATGGCAGGAGTGTGAGGAAAGTGTGTGGGCTGGTTGACTGGTGTCCTTGATGATGCTTTGGGCTTTCCTTATGCAGCGGGTAATGAAGATATCATAGGCCCATAGTAAGTCTGTGCCAAAAAAAAAAATTGATGGAGGCTTTACGGTGTTTTGCTGCAGTTTCCAGTCCTGTACAGTCAAAACTGCCAAAATATATGCTGTGATGCAGCCTGTCAGAGTATCGTGCAGTGACGAAAGTTAAGCCAAGGCTCGGTTCCCATGCCAAATCGTTTAAGACACCTTATGATTTTGTCTTTGTTGTGATTTTCTGAACTGGTGGAGAAAGCAGCTGGCGTTATGTAGAAGTTTGCGATGTGTACTGTGGTGAGTTTAGAAGTTAATGCAATATAATAAATCAGGTGGCCGGGACTGTTTTAAGCACAGGGAATGATGTTTGCTAAATACAGCAAAGGCAAGAATGTATGCAGTACGGTACTGTGCAAAAATCTTGAGCCACTCCACACGTTATACTTTGCTAGTAAAATGGGAAATGGGTGAAGCCATTTACTGAAACATGTGCAGACGTACATGGAAAGAGTGTGCAAAGCAAAAACAAAATGTGTACAACTCAAATGAGCTTAAAAGTCAATATTTGGTATGACCATCTCTATAGCTGTACACAGTCTTAACTATCTTAGGCAAGTTTTCTTGTAAATGTTTTACGTAGTCTTCAGGAAGAGTTCTCCAGGCTTCTTGGAGGACATTCAAAGCTCTTCTTTGGCTGTTGACTGCTCTTGTTCCATGACAGAGCCTCGACTGTGTTTCACAGATGGCTGTACACACTCACTGTGTGAGACCTGTTGATTTTCCCTCTGGTTTTCAGTCCAGTTCTTGTGTAATGTGACATATCTCAGCGTTTTCTCCCTGTTTACCTTCCTTAAGAATGGCTTCTAGACAGCTATCTTTACAATGAGACCATTTCTGATGAGGCTTCAGTGAACAGTGGATGGAGCCGCCGAAGGGCCAGATGCCTCTCTCGGCTCAGGTTGTTGGTCTTTGCTGGATTTTTTTTCCCATTTTTTTAAGGCCATGACTTTCAGATACTGTTAATCTTCTCTATGTAGTTATTATTTGTAGGCGTCACTTCTTCTTTTGTCCTCCACTTGTTCAGTTTCCTCAAAAAAAATAGGACTCATGTACACCATGCTGAGATATGCCAAGTTTTCAGCTCTTTGGAAATCACCTTATTGGTATAAAATAGTATTTTATGCCTGTCAAACTGTGTTATCTTTATTTATCATAGATTCAAATTTAAATGTAATTGTTATTTGTAGACAGAACACTGGTTCTTCCCTTGAGGTGGGTGCATTTTTTATGTTTGAATGATTCATGGGTCGGTGATAAGTGGTTTGACTGTCCATTGAGGCGCCTCCTTGCAACCCACAGGACTCAAAAATTCCACTGCTAATATAATGGTACCAAACATCATGGAGCACCAGTAAACCTTCCAGGCCCCAACTGCATTTTTCTTTTTTGAAAAATGAGAAAAAAGAGACCTAAACAAGCCCCTCTCTTCATTTTTGAGATTGAACACCCTCAGTTTCTCTCCTTGGTGCTGCTTCAGCAAGGAGGAGAGACGTGGAAAGTTCTTCCCACCAGAGATGCGAGCGGAGGAGGCGATTGAGAGAGAGAGAGAGAGGAGTCGACAGACAAATGAGACACCCCTGCTTCTGAGCTGTCATTTTAAAAGCAATGTGACAGCAATGTGACATGTAGCGCAGCTGCATCCTGTGTTTATTGTTTTGTTACATCCTACTGCTGTATTTTATCTCAGATGTCAGATCACCATAACAGTGTTCATGACACTTGTAGATCCAGGCCTGCTTTTAATCAAATTCATAGTTTGCCACAACGTGACAAGAATGTACAGATGTGGATTTTTTATTTTTTAAATTACACACAAACACACACACACGGGGAAAGACAGAAAGTTCATGCAGTAGATCATATTAAATAACTGAAACAACTTAAAAGGAAATATTTATTTATATTTATTACCGCTATGGTTTGTATGTTTGTATATTCCATTTGTGTGTGATGCCACTTTACAAATAAAGGGAACACATTTAAAGTGTTCACCTGTCCGTCCTCGATCATAGCTCCCCACAGCAAGCCTCTCCTCTGCTCGCTCCTTTTCCTCCACATGCATTTTAGGAATTGAAACATCCTTCAAGGTGGTGCACTCAGATTGGTTTCCGGTTCGCAGGGCTCATCGGTATATATCACTATGGGGAAATGGGTGAGAGAATTTGGCTCCTATCCCAGCTGACATAAGGCCAGAGGCAAAGGTGCACCCTGGAGAGGGTGCCAGTCTGTCAGGGCCAACAGAGAGAAAGACAAACACTTTCCCATCAACACCTGCAGCCAACTTGGAATTTGGAATCCCCAATTATCCTAACAAGCATTTCCTAACACTTGCTTGTTAGGTTAGGCTGTGCTTTAATGTTCACAAAGACAATATTAACACGCTGATGTTTACCAGGTACAACTGGGTTAGTGTGCCAGAGTCTGCTGATTTGTGTTGAAGGTTTAGTATAGCTGTGGGTGGAGGGAATATTCCTATGGTCATAAGTCTATGATGTGGGAGAAGGTGACATTTTGACCTGATGATAACACTAGAGGATGGTCCGGCGATCACACCAGTCTTTAAAATTCAACCGCAGGGCACAATGAATATACCAAATTTAATTAGAATCCATCCAATATTGATATTTAAGTCTCAGCTAAAACAGTGGAGTTACTAACAGCCATATTATCATTAATGGAGCTTTCAGAATTGTAATCAGTCATGTTTGCATGACTGATGCAAGGCTCTCAATTTTTGTTTTGTTTACTTTATATTACACTGCATGTTGACATATAATAAAAACAAACTAAAGAAAGGAGAATAGACAAGCTGTGTACAATCAAACTCCCCTTTAAACATCATTTGAAATGTATCTGAGGGCCTTGAACAGAGGCTGTACGGTCACTGTAATGCTGAAGATGTATTTTTTTCTGCTGCTTTTCGAATATTGATTGTTTTGTAAAATGCTTTAGTACTGTACGTGAGAGGTGGATGAGCATCAGTGTCACTGAGGTGAGGTTTTATAACTTACTTGGAAGATGAAAAGCCATTTCTAAAATCACTGCATGGCTGTGCTTGCACTAGCCACTAGATATTGAATAAGACCAGTGTCTGACTTGAAGGCGCCAAAGCAAATGGTTTGCACAGAATGATGAGCAACACAAAATCCTACAAACAAACAAACCGGGATTAAGAATGTAATAATCACAGTCTTCGTTTTCCAACTCTCCACCCCGTGTTCGACGATATTTTCCGCCATGCTTGAACGTTTCACTGAATTTGTGTTAAAATGAGAGAGTAGAGTTACTTAACGCTGGGAGTTCAGAACTGCACAAAAGAAAAAAAAAAAAGGAATCTCCATTTTACTTGACAGTTAAATTGTTGCTCCCCCAACTTCTGTCGGTGACAGAATCCTATTAAATGCAGCCACTCTGGGCACAACTCTCTCCCTTTGAAATAATAGTCTGTACAGTGTTAAACTTCATAGTGATCATAGTGATCATAGTGTAGAAGCCAAACATTGCAACTGTTCTACAAAGCAGCCGGTTGCCTTAAAGAATGGATGACAAAGGAGTGCCAGAAGGATATGCTCTGTGAGAAAGACCATAATTCCAACTGATGAGCATCTGAGGCTAATTGGACTGATTGAAACTACAGTCGCTTCCTGTTTACGCTTTCTAAAACTGTTAGATCGGCTGTCTTTGGTTAATTACACCCAATTAAAGGTACATTAATGATCCAGTGCTAAATCTGATGTAGTGCTCTATCGCTGTCAGATGAATGTCCAGTTATCTGGTTACAAAAAGTGTTCACAACCTCTGCTAAAAGGGGGTTTAATCTACTGGGAATCTACTGCATGTAGCACACTTGCTGTTAATATTTTGTTAAATTTATTAGTTCGACTGTTTCTAAGAAAAAAATTGAGCTGTTGTCATAGCCTTGGCATCGGCAGCGTCTTTCCTACTAAAAGTTAAACGTTGGCCATAACTTGAACGATGTGACTGAGGATGGTCAAATTCATGCCGTAGATGTATACTGTTCAAGCTAAACCCATCAAACTTCACTCACTTGCTCACACTTGCCGCCTTCCACTGTTACAAATCCAAAGCAGCCGAGCGTTTGGCACCTGCTCAGCAGCGCTCTTGTTTTTAATTGTAATGGTGTGTGTAGATTTAGCGTTTCAAAAGAAAATAAAAGGCAATGAATAGGGTATGCCTGTGTTTTTTTTTTTTAAAGAATCAGAAAAGAAAAATCACACAAAGTGTGGAGTAGTGGAGCTTCTTTGCACAAAGACAGTGTTGTTGAGTCCTATTTGGTCATCACTAACTCTCCACATATTTCAGTAACAGCCAGAGGCCTGCCCAAGGGGGCCTACCATGAGTTTGAGCGAATCAAAGCACCTGTCTCCCAGCCAGTGCTGGACAAAACCTCATGTCATTCACAGAGGAGAGGCTAATAACACAGTTAGGCAATTCAGGCTTCACTTCATTGTGTTTCAGAAAGAGCAGCATGGCTGTTCAATACAATCCAGCACAGGCCAGTTATTTCCCTGCGCAGGAAAAGCAAAAGAATTGAGTAGCCTGCTGATTGACATTTTTGGTCAAGCATGATGAATGTTTCCTCAGCCGAAGGAACAAATGAGTTAGCTGTGAAATATTATTAGCTTATAAGGTGTGATTCATTGATTACTGCTGTTTGTGGGGAATCGAGTCACCTGCCAGTGACCTCACATACCAAACGCACATGATTGGGGTTTTTTTCTCGTTACAACTCGTGTTTTAAAAGGTTAAAGTCCAACTTTATTTATAGGCATCTGTATTCTTGTATTAACAGCTGAACTTTACTTCTGTCTGAACATCACGCGTTTGATGACAAAATAAATTAAGCTGTTTTCATATTATCACTGTCTAACCCTAACTTTTTTATATTTTATTTAAACCTTATTATTT
The DNA here is from genome assembly GCA_015106715.1 of Bujurquina vittata. Taxonomy (NCBI): domain Eukaryota; kingdom Metazoa; phylum Chordata; class Actinopteri; order Cichliformes; family Cichlidae; genus Bujurquina; species Bujurquina vittata. The sequence continues at coordinate 15,039 of VUQK01038965.1, forward strand.
TCCTGTCACTATCTTATAACAAGCTAAGGCTAGAAATATACAGTAGTTCTTGGTGGTAGCAAATCTCATGAAAAGACCCAAACCAACTATACCTGCAGGCTAGTGTATGTTTATTTAGGGTCAGTCAGTCTCTCTATCCGGTCTTTAAGTCCGACGTCACTTCTGGGTCCAAATGCCCTTAAATGGACAGCAATGGTAGCCCAGTCACTGTTCGCTATTACATTCGGATCGGTCAAAACAACGAGGGACACAGCATTGCTGCATATTGAACGCGGCAGAGTTTGGACCCGGAAATGGAATTCTGCGTCACCACTTAAAGACTGGATACTCTTTCCTGCTGTGGCTCTCAGCCCGTATAACATCGTCTCTTTGAAGTGTATGAATGTCCTGAAAACACAGCTCATGAATATAAACTCTCATTTTAAAAAATGTCTTTTCTGAAAAAGATAAGAACTGAGTAGCTAACAGCCTGATTAACCTGGAAGTCGTGTTATTATAGAAGCAGTGTGGAATCATCTTGACAGAGAAGAGAACAAAAAGCAGCCAAAGTCCAAAGAAGAGCTTTGAATGTTCTTCAAGAAGCCTGGAGAACTATTCCTGAAGAAAAGCTGCCTAAGAGGGATCATGCTTTTTTGAAAAATAAAGTTGCTCATATCAAATATTGACTTTAAATCTTGTATTTCCATGCATGTATCAATAAATCACTGCACCTATCCCCCATTACCTTAACAAAAAATAAAAAAAGAGAGGGGAGGCTCAAGACCTTTGCACAGCACTGTACATGTCAAAGGTTCACCTGCTAATGTATTCTTGTCCTTTTTGGACAATAATAGAGATCTACAGCACAAAGAAATTGGGTGTCATTCATTTGTTTTTCTCGTTGTAAGGAAGATCAGTGTATTTAAAATAATTTGTAGCTTTGGTGGTGAATATATGCAACACATGTTGCTTATAGCCTTTATTTTTAGTTACCGGTCCTCACAAGTTTATGACAAAGCAATCCGTTACAGTAAGCTGTTAACAGAAAAGTTTCTGCAAAATATGAAAGTGACCCAAGACGGCTGAAGGTCATGTGTTTGAATTCATGTGGTTATGCCTAAGAAAGCAGTTCTTTTCCCTCTCAGCCACACACATGTACAGTACACAGGCCTGTTTATATATAGACATTAACCTTTCAGCTCCATGAAGATGATGAATAGAATCTTAAATCTCAAGTCCTGTATTGTTTCCCATGTGCAGACTAATTACTGCAGGATGCCGTTTCCTTTAAAATGGGCTCCAAGTTGACAGCCTTTGAACTCCACATAATGAGCCCTCAAGCGGTGCTCTGCCTCCTTCAGATTCAAACCTCCAGACCAGGCTAATTTCAGGCAACACAGAAACCCATTATTCTTCATAATGTATTAAACATTTGGCCATATTTCTGACATAATTAGAAAGAAAATCATGCTAATTGCACACATGGAAGAAAAGCTTAGATTTTCCAATCTAGCCTGTCACCACTCAGCAAATGAGACTTCAGACTAACACGCATACTGTACGTATGTCCCAGCTCAGTCTTCCAGCCAATCTGACTCCTTCCCTCTCCTGCATTGAACCACAGCACTAATTAGCATAGACACTACCTTTTTGATCAGCGCGCACACACACACGCACGCGCGTGCACACACACAAAAATCTTTCTTCGTTCCAGTGACGCACCATGAATTTAAATGAACCAATTAGTGAATGCATTTGCCCTGGTGCTGGTTCCTGCTGCACAGCAATGCATGAGAAAGGTTAGCTGCCCTGCAGGCCACTGCGGCCAAAGAAGACGACTGTCAAACAACTCGTATATAGATTCTATGAAGTATACATTATAGTTGGTGGTTGTAATGTACTTTTCAGCTTGTTATTTTAGATTCATTAGTAAACAAAAAGGGAATTTAACTATTTATTTATTCGTTATTAAAAGTATTTATTTTTTCAGAAATCCTATTCAAAATCAGGACGCAGCAAAATTCAGGGCAGAAATGTTTATTTAAAAACAAAAGTCAGCTGCGGTGCAGCCGCTGTGGGGATTCAATGTTTCTTCATGTATTTATTTATTTTTTTAAAGCAGAGAACTGGGGCTTATTGGGAAAATAATGAGCAGCTTTCTTTTTTGTTTTTTTTCTCTTCATTTTCTAAAAATTTAGACAACTGTGCAAAAGTCTTGAGCCTCTATTTATTTCTTTATATTTTGCAAGGAATTTTGGAAATAGGTGTGGTGATTTATTGAAACACGCAATCATAAATGCACTGGCAGTGTTTTTGGGATCAGATCCTTATCAGATGGTGTTTCATGGTGTGAAAATCGGACTCTGCATTCATAATTCTATTCATTTCTACAAGATCTCTAACAGCGCTGGCTAAAATGCACCCCCAAAAGGTGACAGAGCCTCCACTGTGTTTAACCAGTGTTATTACAGTTTTATATTTTCTAATTCGTTTTTACTTTTGGCTTTTTTTTTTGGAGTCAGTTTAGTTTCAGTAAGTTTCTACAGTGATTTTTAGCTTGTTTTTGTTTATTATTATTATTTTTTTAAATGTTTAAGTGTTTTTAATTATTACTGTATGAGGGGCACATGCCAGATGTGAGGTGTAGGAAAATCGGTAAAGATATTAAAATAAAAACACAGACCTTTTGAAAGCAGTTTTATCACCCAAAGTCTCAATAAACATTTACATCAAAGCCTCATCAGACAAGCTCTGATAACAAACTAATGATAACGTGTTCTGATTAGTTGCGAAGGAAAACACCTTAAAAACTTTAGAAAAATAGAACATTTAATATATTGAAGCATCAGGAAATATCATACACATGCGAGGAAGCTGTCTGCTCAGAGCGAGATTCGGCCTTCATGGCTCTGGCTCCTCTCTCAGCAGAGAGCTTTCTGTTCTCTTACCAAAACATCTTATAGTGACTCTTTATCAGTTCCAAAACAGAGCGAGAAAGCCATGGTTTAGACTTGGCCTCCTCTCACAGCTCATCGTGCGCAAAGTGTACATCTTCCTCAATGTTTTAATTAGTCACACAGAGCAATCTTGTCCCGATTGGTAACTGAACGTGGTGACGTTAAGTGTACGTATAGGTCAAATCTCCAGGATAAGTTGCCCTCAGACACTTTCTATCTGTTGTTCTATGTCTAATGTATTATTTAATTGTTAATTATTTGGTTGATCTATTAATTAATTTCTTGGCGTTTACCTTTAAACATTTGTCGATTTGTCATTTGATATAAAATATAAACCCAACACTAACAAATACTAAAACTATATTTTTATTTTATTTTTCCAAGTTTATCAAATTAATTCAGTTAGTTTTTTAAGTGTAGTTTTTATTACTTAATGTAAATATATATATTTTCACATCTAGTTTTAGTTTTAATTCAGTTATAGTGAACTATAATAACCTTGGTAGACACCCACTGATGTATCACTGTCTGGACCTCCTCTGATGATTTGAACCTGTTTGAACTTCTTTGCTACATTGTCTTTGTGTAGCTACACATGGGATCATCCCTTAGAGTAGGTGCCTTTTTAAATGTTTAAATGATTCATAGCTCAGTGTTAAGTGGCTTAACAAACAAACAAACCACAAGTATTGCCCTGAAAATGGTCAGGTACAAGGACTGGGCTGAAAATAAGTAAAAAATCAGCCAAGGATGTCCAAAGAAAAACTTTGAGAATAGAATAGAATAGAATAGCTTTTATTGTCATTGTCATTACATACAACGAAATGTGGTCAGAACAGCCATCCAAGAAGAACACACACAAGCAAAACAGACAGGGGGGATGGTATTTCCGAACCGCAGCCGATAAGGCGCCGTCACTGAATTTATCCCATGAAAAGTGAAAAAACTCCACAATAGGAAAGTTAGGTTAAAAAAAATTCTTCTCGTACTATGCTCAGATGTGAGCACAGTACCAGAGTCCAAAAAACCACCCCAGCAGAAGCATAAGCACATTTAGCGGAGACAGCATAGGAAGGTATGGGTGGTGGTGGTGGTGGTGGGGGTGGTGGGGGGGTGCCGAAGGAGACGAGAAGGAAAACAGTGCATTGGAGCCAGCTGCCAGCCAAACCAGTTCGCTGATAGTGATGACGTGCGTCAGCGATCCTGGAGTCCAGCGCACAAATCACAAGGAGAAGGGAGGGGGGGAGAGCATCGAGTACACGCTGACCCGGAGAGATGAAGATTGCCAGCCTCAAGGCCGGCTGGGGGAGCCGAATTCTGATAATGCAGGTGTTGTTTTGAGACAGGCTGCTTGTTTTTTTTTCAAACAGCCTTTTCAAACAGTCCACTGTAGCCCGTTTTAATCCAATTGTCCGAATTATGGTGCCATACCTTTGCTATGCAGAGCCATACGTTCTCTCCAGGTGTAATCCTTGTCACACCTGCG
>VUQK01038966.1:0-13912 GCA_015106715.1 Bujurquina vittata
CTATAAGCACAAGTATTGCCGTCACACCTCAGCAGCAAACCAGTATTCCAATATTCTATTGGAAAATAAATAAAAGGCTTGGGAAACTTGAATTTCATTGCATTTTGTTTATATTCTTAAAAAAACAAATTTCCTAAGTCTTCTTGAAATGCGTTTGGAATATTAATGTGTGTGAGGTCTTAGTCAAGACAAAATCACAGTTGCACCTTAAAGTAAGTGGGATAAAGTTTTGTCTTCAGTGAGAGATGGGCTATCATCTTATATGGCTCAGTGCTGTGAATCCACCACTACTCCAAAAAGGTTGGCGCTCGATTCTGTGCTGGTAGTAAAAATATTGTAGAGGTAGTAAAAATAGGTAGTAAAGGGTAGTAAATTGAACTGTAGAATTCCTGTATTAACCCTGATAAAGAATATATAAAAAATAAAAAGTACATCCAAAGCCTGACACTGTCCCACTTTATCTGGGGGGTTAACAAAAAAGGCCCACAAATCAGGACCAAACATAAAAACACAGTTTTTGCATCACCAAGTAAATGCATGTAAATTCCTTTATGGCAGCACCTCTTCATTTATTGATTCTCAAAGGCATACCAGTTCACTCAGAAAGACTTTGCTATTACTAACATACAGGGTTATATAAGTGCACCTGATCACTATCAGAGTAGATCATCAGGAAACAGTGAAAATAAGTGGCTTTTTGCAGCCAGTTTTAATTTGAAACACCTCCCATGGCCTCCTTGGGAGTAGGTAACGTTCAGCACAAGTTACCTTGGTGAGCTTGTTAAGAGAGCTACCTTACTGACATTGAAATTGGCTTTCGGCTCAACACTAGTCCAATAATCTCACTCCTTAATAGCCATGTTTATTAGTGTCTTTAAAGTCATGATTTCAATATGAGATGTGCACTGATGAAATGCATGACACTTTTTTGTTTCTGCAGAAAGACTCTTCACAGCAGCCTGAACTCCAGTATGACGAATTTGGTTTTAGGGTGGACACAGAGGGTATTTCATTTATTTGTATTTTTTACAAGTAGTTTTAACCCTTATTTAACAACATTCATTTGCTGAATAAGATTCAAGGAAAATGTAATTTTTAGATGTGAGTGTAGTGGCTCTATTATGTACACAAAGTACAAGTGATCTAAGAATTTTCCCGGCCTTGATCCAGGATGATGATGAAATCTGTATTTTGAGTTTCATACCACAGAAAAATGTTTTGTTAATCACCCAGCCAAATTTTTTAATGATTTTAAAGAATCCAAACTGACAGTTCTCACAGCAGCTAAAGTGTAATATTCTCTCCAGACTCAACTGAATTTGTTTTAACTGATGCAACTTTCATATTTCTGTAATGCATGGTCACAGTATTGCAGCTGATACAATTTTCCACCCTAATCCAAGCATTTGTGAGGTATAACAGTTTTAATATAGTGACTGCTAAGAAGACAAAGACTGCTAAAGCTGAATATATTGCTCTCTTTCTCAGACGGTGGGGAGCCTAAGTCCTGGCTGGGCACCGAGGGCTCACCTCAGCGTGAAGACCCCCAGCAGCGACTGCGCTGGCAAGCCCACCTGGAGTTCACCCATAACCACACAGTGGGTGATCTGACCTGGGATCTTATTGATCCCGTCCTTCCACGCTCTGAGCGTTTGCATTCCCTGGTGCTAGGAGGAATACCTCATAGTATGAGACCACAGGTAAGCAAGCTTTCACAGCACGCCCACCCCCACCTTCTTATGGCATTGACTAGAAGTGGGGCACAATGATTTTTTAAAAAGTCAATAGAAAATAAACCTCCTTTCTCCAAAAGTGACTTTAAATGATTTTCTCTTAGCTTTGGATGCGTCTGTCTGGAGCCCTTCAAAAGAAGAGGACCTCTGAGATCTCCTACAGAGAAATCATAAAGAACAGCTCCAATGATGACACTACAATAGCTAAACAGGTAAAATGCTTAGCTGTATATGTGTGCAAAAGCACTGTTTTGATAAAGTACAGAAAGTCCTGCCTAAATGCAATCAACAAATCTGTACTGGCATATTTTATTCAAGTATCTCGCCGAAGTATCTTATTCTTCAAGGATGGTATACATGTTGTGTCATCAAGCCAGCAATAACTTTAGTCTCAGTTAACTGGTATAAAAATGCACTTTAGAGATTAGATTGCTAACAGTAGGGTGTTTGTGAAGAAAAAGAATAAATAATGCATTCTCCAAAATCCTTTTGGACAGTCTTTGAAAAAACAATGTGACGATCCCATCTAAACCTTTTGTCCCTCAGATAGAGAAGGACCTGTTGCGGACTATGCCAACCAATGCATGTTTTAGTAGTCTGACCAGTGTCGGAGTGCCAAGGCTGAGACGGGTGCTGAGAAGCCTGGCCTGGCTCTACCCTGATATTGGGTACTGCCAGGGAACTGGCATGGTAAGAACACATGCACACAGAGCCTGTCTGATCAGTTACATTACTCCAGGCAGGGATTCAATGTAGATAAACTCACTTACAGTTTTTAAACTATTTACTTGTAGTAATATTTACATAACCATATTTTCCTTCCGAAGGTATCCTCCTCCTCACTCTTTGGCATTGTTCCCTGCATGTCTCTTGATCCATCCAGGTGGTTTCCTGTCTGCTGCTCTTTCTTGAGGAGGAGGATGCACTATGGATGATGTGTGCCCTGATTGAAGACCTCCTTCCTCCAGCTTACTTTTCCTCCACTCTGCTGGGCGTCCAAACGGACCAGCGAGTTCTCCGCCAACTTATTGTTCAGTACCTGCCAGCCCTTGACCGCCTTCTGCAGGAGCATGACATAGGTAGAGTTGGGTATTTGAAAAGATGGTTTAGTCTTAGGGTTGTGAATTATATATATATACTGTACATTGCATACAGTATGTAACCGCTTCTTTATTATGCATCCAGAGTTATCACTGATCACACTGCACTGGTTCCTGACATCATTTGCCAGTGTGGTGGACATCCGCCTGCTCCTTAGGATCTGGGATCTGCTCTTCTACGAAGGTTCCCTGGTGCTTTTCCAGGTGACACTGGGCATGCTCAAGATTAAGGTAGCTACACTACTTCACTCTTTTACTGAATCTCAGTAGCCTGATACAGTTTGCACTTTTTTCTGAATGCTTTACATTTATTTCATTAATTTAGTCACTCAGTGTGTTTGTACAGTTATGAGGTTGTTTTTTTTTTTTTTGGGGTGGGGGGGTGGGGGGTTAGAAGGATAGAAGATGATAGCCAACATTACCAACAGACATTATAATATACATTGCACTGAAATCATCGCTGCTCCAGTTATTCACCAGTGATTATTATTATTAATAAGAGTGGTTTATGTTGAGTACTAATCTTATGAAATTTACTTCTTGACTCCAGGAGGAGGAACTTGTATCATCAGAGAACTCTGCATCCATTTTTAATACTCTTTCGGATTTGCCAAGCCAGCTGAAAGATGCGGCTGCAGTTCTGGGAGAGGCTATGAGGCTGGCAGGGACACTGTCCCAAGAAACTCTGGAAGCTCACAGACACAAGCACTTAGCCTACATCCTAAATGAACAGGCACAGCTCAGCAATGGAAACAGCACAACACTCAACAGCAATCTCAACAAGGTCAGTCACTGTAGTCTTGGTTAAATATAAGTAAAATTTGCATTTAAGTTTTGCAAAGTATAGTCACATGGTTTGGAAAGATTAGGAGAGTAGGAGGTGTATTTTTACTTTCTTTCAAATATATTTTTTAAAGCAAAATGAGGAAAAAAGCTGAGCTTTTATTGGTAAATTTTTAGGTGGTGAGGAGGCAGTCTTTACGCAGGAAATCCACCCTGACCTCCCTGCTGTTTGGGGAGGATGAAGCAGAAGCTTTGAAATCCAAGAACATAAAGCAGACCGAGTTGGTAGCATCCTTGCGAGAGGCCATAGCCCGCATTGCAGAGCACTTCCACTGTCTGGACCCACGCCATTCCAGCACTGTGAGTGTTTTGTGTCCTGTCCTAAACTATGAATCACCAAAAATAAGTGGCTAGTACTTGAAATACTTATTTGCAAGTACTGGTAGTAGTATTCTGATATCCTCAAGTTGTCATGCTATTTTCACACATTTTCTCCCTCCGGTCTGTCTAGGATCTAACCCCAGACTACTCCATGGAGAGTCACCAGCGAGATCACGAGAACTTTCTTGTGGTATCTCGCAACCGGCGGAGGCGGGCAAAGGCTTTGCTGGACTTTGAGCGTCATGATGATGATGAACTGGGCTTCAGAAAGAATGACATCATCACTGTGAGTCATAACTTAGAGATGAAGCCATAAAAAAACAACAAAAAAAAAACAAAAAACTACAGTCTTACCTCTGTGTCCTATTCTGCTTTATTTTTGTCACTCAGATCATTTCGCAAAAGGATGAGCACTGTTGGGTCGGTGAGCTCAATGGCCTTAGAGGTATGTGATTTATTTATTTATTTTTAATATATCAATATGGCACATTTAAAACAGGAGTTGATCCAAAGTGTTTTCTAGGCAGATGTGTTTACATTCCAAGTTTCCAGAAACTCAATTGCAAAACAAAAAACTCTTATAAACAAACATGATGAACATGAAAAACAAAGAAAAAAAATAATAATAAAATGTGTACAAGAAATAAAATGGCATAAAAACAGTAAGTAATCATCTGCCTCGGAACATACTTTTTCTCTTGAACAGGCTGGTTTCCAGCAAAGTTTGTTGAGATTCTAGATGAAAGGAGCAAGGAGGTATGGACATACTCACTTTATTCTCCTCTTTATATTATAGTGTCCTGACTATTAAATCATACAGTGCCTTCAACATTGATGGATGATCTTGTACATGTTTCCAGTACTCACTAGCAGGTGATGACTCTGTGACAGAGGCAGTGACAGACCTGGCCAGAGGGACTCTATGTCCAGCTCTAAAGGCCATCTTTCAGCACGGTCTGAAGAAACCGTCCATACTTGGGGGGCCATGTCACCCTTGGTTATTCATAGAGGAGGTAGGAAAACTTTAACTATTCACGGTACCATGCATCGAACAGTGTGTGTCTATTAAAAATTGAACTTGAATTCCTGTCTTCTGCTTTTCTCTCAGGCAGCCAGCAGGGAGGTAGAGAGGGACTTCAATTCTGTTTACTCCAGGCTGGTGCTGTGTAAAACCTACAGGTGAGATGTATGCACAGAATTTTAATATTCTCCCGGTACAATCAGGGAGGCACTTAACTTTAATTTGCAATGCATAATGCTCTGTTAAGAACGTAAATCGGGCATTTCCCATTGACTGTATGCTCGGTGTATTATGTGCTTTTCGCTCTACTACTACTAGAGATTTAGAAGTAACAAGTCACTGTCTTTTGCATTTACCAGGTTAGATGAAGATGGGAAAGTACTAACACCAGAGGAGCTGCTATACAGAGTGAGTGAACACTTATTAATCACTAACTGTATTGTCAGTACAGCAAGGCTTAGCTTCTAGGCTATAAATTCAGCCTGTAGCATTGAAGACTGGTAGGAAGTGCAGTGTTTACCTTTGTTTCCCTTCTCAGGCAGTGCAGTCAGTCAACATGAGCCACGATGCAGCACACGCTCAAATGGATGTCAAGTTTAGGTCTCTTGTGTGTGTTGGCCTAAAGTGAGTTTTCATCACACACACATGCAGAATTGAAATCATCAGTCACTCTGCAGAAGTTGTAAGGAATTTCATTCTGCATACAGTCATACTGTTTGGATCTTAACATGTCTGTCTCTCCAGTGAGCAGGTGCTGCACTTATGGTTGGAGGTGTTGTGCTCCAGCATGGCTGCTGTAGAAAAATGGTATCATCCATGGTCCTTCCTTCGTAGTCCTGGATGGGTCCAAATCAAGTGTGAGCTCAGGTAGTGAACACGCATCAGTCTGCTCAAATCATGGATGGTTACTCAGTAATGAATTCTTGCTGTTGGCTGTCTTGTCCACCCACGATCTACTGCATTTCCCACACATAATCCAGTAGTGTAAAAATAGCATTATACATGTAAAAGGACCTCGAAGGGCAAAAATTAAACAAAGTGAAGCTGTGTATCAGTCAGGACAGATGATTTAAATAAAAAAAAAATAATGACAAACCTGTTGTCTCCTCAGGGTCCTGTCAAAGTTTGCTTTCAGCCTCTCCCAGGATTGTGAGCTACCTGACAAAAAGGAGGTGAGCCAAATGGAGTGTGACAGCATCTCCATACAAAGTGGTAGTGAGGAAGTCTTACTAATTGAAGACAACTTGTTAGAACTCAGTGAAGAAAAACATTATTATGACTTATACTGTTTCAGAAGTCTGCTATTCTGAAAGCACAAGTTATGGAAGTGCTGGTTGAACATCACCTCTTTAGTTGGGATCTCTAGGTAATGTCACTTATCAGACTCTCGGTAGTTCAGTATAGACATTAGATTTGTTTTTGTCTTTACCCTTCAGTGTGAGGTGGCACATTTTTGCTCTGCTGTCAACGACGGAGCCGCAGTGCTTATACGATACCAAGCCGTGTGCAAAATCTACAAAATGCTTAAGACTTTTTTTCTTTTTTTTATGTTCAATTTTTTTATTTATTTTTATTTATTTTTTTTTACAATTTTCTTTTTAATTTTAAAGATAAACTCATTCATGTTTAACTTCAGTTGCTACTCCTCCCTTATTTATTTTTTTGGTCAATTGTTCTGAAACTTCAGGAAAAAAAAGTATCAGCGTAAAGATTGTTGCTCTAGAGCCAGATTAGCTTCTGTTCTGTAAAACATTTGACAGCGGAGCTCTATAAGCCAACACGTCTCTTGTTAGAATAAAATATCTTAAAGAGGAAAATTTGCCATGTCACTGTACAAGTAGAAAAAGAAAATCATTAGTCCTGTTAGTAACACCTGCGTTTCCTGCTGTGTTTCAGTTAAGTGTTATAGTCACCATAGAAAATAAAACATGATGTGCTGCTTATTTATTCTTGTGTCTTCAACTAAAAGCTTTCCACATTTCATCTGTGTCCCAGGAGAAGGAGCAGAAGCCACTGAAAGAGGGAGTGCAGGACATGTTGGTCAAACATCACCTGTTCAGCTGGGACATTGATGGCTAAGACACGCAGCAAAAATGGCTGAAACCTGCTCGGTCTTACGCATTTAAGTTATCACTTGGTCTCCAAGTGCTTAGTTCATTCTTTTTTTCTTTTTTTAATATTAAAAAAAAAGTGAAGAGACATTCACTATATATAGATATACACGGACACTACTGCCTGCTTGCTGAGAAGTGACTACTCCACCAACCCCATGGCCTCTCATCCTGTTACAATTTTGAACAATTTGAACACTCAAATGATTCAAACTCAACTTTGTTTGCTGAAGAATGTATAAATCATTGTACATAATTTAAATTTACTAATACCCAGTACCGCGTGTTTCAGTGCAAGGTCAAAAAATAGATATACACATCTGACACACTGCTGCCATAGAGAAGACTGTACCGTTAGGACTGGAGCACAACAAATGCCTGAACAGCATTTCTTCAGTACCTGCAACTCATTATGCATCAATGGGTGAGAAACATTCTCACTGTTAACACATGGTTGCCATGGAAAATACAAGTTGTTTTAACATTATCCTAAATTCCATCATCACCCTGTAAATGTTTAAGACCAAAATAGGACATTCCTAAACAAAAAGCTGTAAAGTTACAAACTATTTTTTGAGTGGAATGTAATTTACCTCAGAATCACAAAATACTTCATTAAATGTTGCACATGCCAAGTAAGCCTTGTGAGTTTGTGATACAAAACTATGGGTATATGTGCTACCGAAGCAGTGGTAGTAAACTGTCTTGTATAATATAATGTACATGAAGCAGATAATTTTCATGTTACACATATGTATAAAAAATATATACACACATCCAAGTCTGTACTTTGTAATGTTTTTTTTTGTATCTGAACACATTTGTTGCTTTTGGCTAAAGGCTAAATGTACCATTGAAGGTTTAAGGCAATTTAAATAGAACATCTATATTTACTCTCCAGCTTTTGACTTGAAAGGCGTGGACTTCAGAAATAAGCTGCATTAAGTTCAGTAAGCTGTGTTGTATGTAAATGATACATGTTCATTACTTTTTTAAGAGCCTTAATTTTTTGACTTTGTTCTTTTGGTTCATATTCCTTGGAGCTTAAATGGTCTTTAAGATTATGCATCTGTTTTTAACTTCCACTAGTATACTCTGTAGCTTTCCTCAGTTTCTTGGGTCTACATGACTAGCTAGTGTCAGTTGTCAGATTATCAAATTCTTTCTCCTCAGATGATGATACCAATCCATAATGCTCTAAATCCTGCGGTACAAAATTTGACTATCAATTTACTCCAGAAAAACAGTTTTGCACAAATACAAATACACACTACAGTGCAAAAATCTTGAGCCACTCATCATTTCTACATATTTTGCTTGCAAGGACCAGACTTTCTTGAGCCTTTCCAGACTTTCTGAAGTCTGTGTTGAAGTTTTTCTTTGGACATTGGCTACTTTTTCACTCATTTCCAGTCTAGCCCTTGACCATTTTCAGATTTCAGATGTGCGAATTAACACTGACCTATAAGTCAATCAAGCACTAAAAGAAATCTAACTCAAGTCATGAAACTGTGTTGTCTACACATAATTTAGCAAAGACACAATTTTAAGTCTTTGGACTGTGGGAAATTGAAGTATCCAGAGAAAACCCATGCAGGCATGATGTCCTTCAAGAACTGGAGAACTGTTTCCAAAGACTACTTAAAGAACGCTAAGAGAGTTCAGGCTGTGTTGCAGAACAAAGGGAGTCATACCAAATATTGACTTTTCAAATGGTTAGAACTGTACAAGCTGTTTTTGCCTAATCTACTGTATTTCCATTAATGCTTGCACATCTTTAAATAATTTGCTTGACCTACTTACCATTTTCTAGCAAAATTATAAAGAAATGAAAGGTGACTCGAGACTTTTGCATAGTACTGTACACAGTGTTAGGTTTTTATTTAACTAATATGGAAAATATGGAAATACAATAAGGAACGCAGTTGAAAAGTTCTGTAAACTGTTTATTAATGGTCCTTTTCTTGCAGCAAGGTGTTTGAAATGTCACAATACAGCAACAGGCCATAACACATGGGATATGAGAGTTACAAGTAGCACTGCAAGTACGGCAAGTCTTACAATCATTAGCAGCTGCTGAAGTGAGACACTGTGCTGTATTCGTACTAACACTATTAGAAGGTTTGTATATAGACTGACAATGGAAGCATGACAGATACTACTGAATCTAGGTGCAGAAGTGAGATTATTTCAAAAGATCACGACCATCCAAGAATAAATGTTCTGCAGGTCAAATAAATAATTATAAAACAAAACAGCTTATATTTTCCGTAGTTAGAATTTCAAATCACTGTGTGAACTCTGCTACATTCATTTGTGATTTGCATACACTTTGTACACCCTTCCAATCAGTAGAACTAATAGGTAATTTATGTGGTATAAATAGTACAACTGCATATCATTGCAAATACACAGGGAATTCATGGGTGAGTGTCACTATTAGCTGCTCATATATATAGGGTATTGGACCCTCCTCCCAGCCCCTGAAACTGAGCCAGAGACCTGATTTCAAACACGCATAAAATATGGATAAAATTAAATAAATTCATCATCCTGAGTGAGGCTAACCTCAAAAATCACACTGCTTTCAATCACCCAAGCCATTCAAAATGGTACAGGCAGCTGATATTAAATGCTTAAGAGGAGCATGTTTTTAGTGTGACACACCCCTGTGTTCCCTTTAAAAAACAAAAACAAAAGAAACAGGACCTGGTGTAAAAAGGCAAGGATTAATAAAACTGAGTGGAGAGTGTCTTGCTCCAAACATCTGTTTCCTTCATGGTTTGTGGAATGAAGACACTTGATGGAGTGATAGAGAAATAGGTTGGAATTGGGCACGTGGGCTTTTCAGCAGCTCCCTATGCCCGATGAAGAAGGTGCTGCTGTGGAGTTGGTGCTGCTGTTCTGGCCTTTTCCTTTGTGCCTCTGGCCACCCCTTCTCCTTCCACCACCTCCAGACTTTGGCTGTAACAGAGAGAGAACGGAAATGCTCAATAAGGCATCGCTGACCCACATCACAACATCTGAAGAGCCAAAACGCCAACCAATACAAAGACCAGGGCTCTATACTATGAAGCAGGATTTCTGTACAAGAAGATGGCTCACTTCTTACTGGGCAAAATCGCATTGGTAACTTATGTTGCGAAGCTAACCGGCTCTGGAGCAGGTTTTTAGATTAGATTAGATTCAATTTATTGTCATTGCATATGTCACAAGTAGAGTGCAGCGAAATACATGGCTCCAAATTAGAGATCAACAGGTATATCAAATCACCGCACACTGACCAGCGTCACTCGGATCTCTGCGGGGCGAGTAAGACGGTCTGAAGTTTTTCAGTATCTAAAATCTTTGGTTTCCCTGATGAGCATCAGTAATTAATAAAGATTCGTAAATGTAACTTTATTCCTTGGGGTTCTTATTTATTGTTAACAATTTTATTGTTCTGTAAGTGTTAAAATATGATCATAAAACACAAATCTAGACTAAGTCTAGGTTTGAATTCTGTTTCTATATTTAATTTTTACTCTTCTTTAAACAGCACAGAGTCTGCAGCCCAGACAATTAAAAACTAAAACTCAGAAGCAGGTAATGCTCAGAGTTTCAGTTTCAAATCATCTGGAAGTGCCAAAATTTCACAGATTGTTTTTTTTTAATCAATAGCATGTCTAAAGAGCAATTATAGATTCTCTGCTGTGCAGCTTGTTAAGCTGTACTTCTAAAACCGCAGAATGAAGCACAAACTGTGTGTTGCAATGTCACATTGTCACATATTGTGTATTTATTTGATTCTAATCTGCTGCTGAGTCTCTTTCACACTGCTGGAAACACAGAACACACACCAAAAATACCAGTGCTATCAAATTCATTTCACTTTGCTCTGCCGACAAACTAAAGTGATTTCCGCATCTCCTTCGTTAGGCTGTGAAACAGGAAGCTTTAATGTTTAAATGATCCAGTTTAAAGTTTCAGAGCTCTAATGTGCAGCCATCACCTTAGAAATAAACAGCAGCACTGAGAGAGCACTAAGCTGGAAAATCATCCATTCAGATTAAAATGTTTATTTTACCACTCTGTGCACTAAATCACCAGATTAACCATTTGCTCTGGCATTAATCATGTGCCCTTTTTTACACCAGTCTTGCCTTTTACTGGTAATTTCTTTTTTTTGTTCTTCATAGATTTCTCTTTGATAACCATTTGATAACCATTTGATAACGTCTCAGGAGTAAGCGGCAATCACAGGGATCATTTTCTGTGGAAGAAAAGTCATGTGACCTGTGAAAAGGCCTTTTTAGATTGGCCAGATGCTGCCAACACCACCCCTTTCATGTAAATGCACAGGGGACACCCTGGGTTAACTTAACAAGGTGATAACCAGCTTCGTGTCACTATTTATCCTGTTCGCCAATGTTAGGGAATCCCGTTAGTGGAAAGATACCCTGGATATACTGAACTTGCTTCGTAGTACAGAGCCCAGAACTCTTCACATAGTAAGAGTCCATATTTTCAGCAATTAACTGGCAGCCTGTCAGTCTTCAATTCAGCTTCACTGTTGTTCTTCTTTATTGTCACCACAGTTTACCTTGTTCTCTTTGTTGCCCTCCTTTATTTGAGGGTCATCATCTCCCTCTCCCTGAGAGAGCCAGCCGTGAAAGCAGAGGGGATGGAGAGAGTGTAAAGGAGTGATGTGGATGAGTTAGAATTTAGGATGACATATAACAAAGCAGTGTATTTATTGACAGACAAGGTGTTGCATGGAGAAAAAAGGGGGAGGAGGAAACAAGTTAGAGAAATGGCAAGGAACAGCATCGTCAGGGTAAGTAATCAGAATCTGAAGAAATGCAAGAACAGCACTACTGCACACACACAGTACTTGTACAATACAGTATGCTTTAGTGTATGTATTGACTTGTGGCTCACCGGTTGTGTCGTGCTGGAGCCAGCTGGCTGCACTGCTGTTCCCACATCGTCACTGGCTGCGATGGTGCCGTCCTCTTTTCGGAGCGGCGCCTTTTTTGTAGACTGCATTTTGATTTGTGGAGGTTTTGAGTTTGATGGCATGTTATTGGTGGACTGCAACAGCTGAAAATGATATGAGACAACATGTGAGTATCAGTGAGCAATCTGTGGGCAGCTTCATAATAATGAATTACAACTGACCAGCCTTGAAGTAATAAATGCATGAAGTAGCTTTTCAGCATCACTCTGAGACAGGATGTTTCTCGTTTTAGAGACACTGCTCAAATGCAAGAAAGCAGTTCGACATATTTGTTTAATATGTGTGTTGAAGGACATATCCTGGTCAAGATTCCTCACAGTGTTACTGGAGGACAAGGTAATGCCATGTTTCTAAGATTTTTAGGGCTGAGTACAATAACTTCAGTTTTATCTGAATTTGGAAGCAGGAAATCCAGGATTTTATGTTTTTAAGACATTCCTGCAGCTACAACTAATTAACATGTCATCTGGCTTCATAAAGCTGGACATCATTTGCATAGCAATGAAAATGTGTGTGATGCCTTCTTATAATTCTGCCTAAGGGAAGCATGTATAATTTATATAGAAATGTGCCCTATCACAGAACCTGAGGAACTCCATAATTAAACTTAGTGTGTGAAGAATACAGCTTTAGTACCTGGCTCCTTTGCACACAATGAGCCAGACCACTTTAGCAATATCTCAGTGTAAATCTTCAACTTCCAGAAAGCTTTTGCTACCTTAGTGATGGTTCCCACAGCCTTGGTGCGCCCCTCCCTAAACACCAGCCTCTGGTCACAGTGCAGGTACTCGGGGGTCTTGATGAAACGGAAGTGGACTGAAGCCTTGTCCCCTGTTCGTAAGCAGTCTCTGTTCATGGACAGGATGGTTGCGGTCTGCCTTATGCTTCCACAGTGGACTGAGTGTTGGATAAGGGGTAAAATATAGGTAAAGGAGAATGAACTGATGCATATTCTGACAATAATATGGCCATTCCAACACCATAACAATTAACATACATACAAATATGCAATGCTATTTACAAATTTGGCTATAAATGGTCACTCAAATGTCCTGCTTTTGCCTTTTTGTTTTGTTTTCCAGACTCTGGAAAACATCATGCCTGGTTCCTGTGCCAAAGGAAGCGTGCCCCAGCTTACTCAATGATTTCAAGCCGGTTGCTCTAACATCGCACATCATGAAGACCATGGAACGTCTGCTACATTTACTTAGACCCCAGGTTAAACATGCACTGCACTGTGATTGTTGGAATTATTGTATGAACTTTCATTGTGTGTTATCATATCTTCTATTTGTATGAGTTGTTTCGTGTGTAATCCTGTTGGTTTGGTTTTACTTGAATGGGGACAAGCTTGTGATACTTCCAAAAGGAGCTTTTAGAAGGAATACTGTGATCATTATCACAGGCTGTCCCAGACCACACAAACACACATACACAGATAAACTCCTCATTGTTACAATGGAGGACACCCCCAACCTCATATGCATACAAACAGAGTTAGCACATGAGTGCAAACACCTTTAGGTCACGTGAGGTTGCATCCATATATGGGGGACTGTGGGAATGTTGATTACTGTGTGTTGTAACCAGAAACTCCTAGTCATGTGACTTTTATTGTATGTAGATGTTAATAAAAGCTGGAGAAGCCAGCGGCTCGGAGAAGGTTTTCTCTCCTCTGTGTCTGAGGGATGCAGAGGAAGATCCCCTCCTCTGTATCCATGAGGGATGCAGAGGACGGCCTTGCCGTGCAAGAAAATGACATTGTGTGTTTGTTCCTTGTTTGT
>VUQK01038967.1:0-21238 GCA_015106715.1 Bujurquina vittata
CCCAGGCCACTTGGATATGTGGTACTAAATCCGATACGTATCCGATCTTTTCAAATGCGACCGCAGTCTGTACGGACGCACCGCATCGATCCGACCTGCACATCATTGATACTCGACAAACGTCACTATTCTGCGTCCCGTGTTACAGGGACGCGTGAAGGAAAACAAGCTTATTTTCGCTATTGCTTGGAGATTTGTTTAATAAAAGTTAAATTTAAAAAAACAAAAAAAACAAGCTTACTTCCGCAAACATTGAGCACGCTCGCTGCGTGTGACGTAATCGCGTCCTCTACTGCGCATGCGGGACACTTTCAGGTTCGGCTGCAGTTCACACACAGATCACATCCAAGTTGCATATATTTGGAAATGTGAACAAACACGCAAAAAAAATCGGATTTCTCAAAAATTGGAATTGGGTCACTTCATGCTGCAGTGTGAACGTAGCCTAAGTGTTGCGAGGACCCGAGTGTAAACTCTACTTTGCAAACCACAATGTGCTGACAGTTTCCTTGAGTTTCTTTGCAACTGGAGAAGTGGAAAAAAGAAAAAACAACTAAAATGTTAGTGTTACCCATTTTCTCTTTTAGTGAACCCAAAGTAGCCAGCAGGATTTTTCAGTGCTGTGCCTGGAATGGAGGAGTGTTCTGGGTAAGCTTGAAACCATCTGTTAGCGCCTCAAATGTGAAATATCAATATGATCCATTAAAGCATCAAAGCCGAATACCAGAGTGTGAAAACCCCCACTGTTCAAGGAAGCACGAGTTAAAGAATAACATGATTATTTCACTGTCTCCTTCCAGCTCAGTCTGTTTCTCTTTTACCGGGTGTTTATCCCCCTGCTGCAGGCTCTCACAGCAAAAATCATTGGTATGTATGGCTGCTGCTCAATGTGGACCAGGTTTTCTTGCATGTCGCAGGAACCAGTTTATCGACAAAGCTGTTTTTGCTTCAGGTGACCCCTCCCTCCATGGCAGTGTGTGGTCCTGGTTAGAGTTCATCCTGACCTCTGTCTTCAGCGCTCTCTGGGTCCTTCCCTTGTTTGTCCTCAGCAAGATAGTCAACGCCATCTGGTTCCAGGTCAGGCCCTGTTTTAATATCAAGGAGCCATGCAGTGTTCATAAGATGATAAAGTTTGTGTCCTCTTCAAGAATCACAGACTGTGATTACTTCTGGAGTATGATTTACTGCAGTAGTACTACAGTAGGGGCTACGAAGGACTCGGTCTAGGTAGGCCGGGTCCTTCGAAGGATGCGACTCCTGAAAAGAGCTATAGTATGAAGTTTAAACAGTGTAAAGTTAAACTTTTCTTCTGTCCTCTAGTAACTCACCCATACAGTCAAAGAATAATGTTTCTCAGTTAGATTGTAAAGAATGTGTGGTCATTTGAAAATGAAAGTACACCCTTTTTCCAGTTTCAATGCTTTGCATATCTTTAGGGATCAGGACATAAAAAGGTAGCTACAACCTCAGATGTCATCATTTATTTAACAAAAACTAAGCTAAAAATGCAGAAGCAGTGTGTGAAAAATTAAAAGTAGAGGTTTTGGCAGTTTGGTGCTCTAAAGCATTCAGATATATGTAACAGTACCGCGGGGGAAAGACGAAGGGTTGTAAGCAAATTCACCCCAAGGCCAGAACAAGCAATACTCAGAAAAATTGCCAAAAAAAAACCCAAGTGCTACGTCTTGAGACTCTACAGGCCTCAGTTAGCATGTAAATATCAAAAGGTCATGGCAGTATAATTAGAAAACAAGTATGGCTTGTTTGTTAGTCTTGCAAAGAAAGACCCTTTTCTCTTTAAGAAGGAACATAGTTGCACAATTTAAATTTACAAAATTGCATCTAAACAACCCATAAGACCTCTGGAACAGTTCCCTTTGGAGATAGATAAAAAACAAGGTGGAGACCACAAAGTTATGCAGTCTCAAAATTATATCTTGGTTCTTGGAAGAGAGATGGACTTTTCTTTGTGTACGATTTATCTGTAACAGTGTGAGCGGTTTACATGTCAAAGGTAAATAATCAGGATTTTGCTTTCAGCCAATAAGAACACAGTAATGCGTGAATGGTTGAAAAGTGAATCCCCAGCTAAGAATGACTGGATTACCATAGTGAGCAATATTCAAAAAATGGAGAGAATGACCTTTTCCTTAAAATTAGGTGCTGATCAATTTACAAAAAATAGGAGAAATTGTTGCATTATGTAAGCTAGTGATATATCCCTAGTGGTTTTTTTAAACATTACAATCAGAGGGAACAATTAATCAGGAAATATAAATAATTTATTAATAATCTAGGTGCTACCTGAGGAGAAATATCAAAATAGTAGCAATCATCGCAGCCAACAAGACCAAACCACTGATTGGTTTATGCTAGTGTCCCACAGCTTAAAATTGGACTTTAATAAACCCAATACCAGCACACATACTGCTGAGCATCAGAGGTGGACTACCAGCTCATCATCAGGTGATCTCTGTACATAAAAGAAGATAAGTCAGGGAAAGCGTCTGCAGAGTGCTCACCTGTTCAGCTTCTGTTAAATACAATAGCAAAACCTAGTGGTACCTGTGCTACATGATCAGGTCTAACTGAATAGGTCTCCAGTTGTGACTACCACACTAACAACAGAAAACCTACACTAATATAGGTTAATGTAATCACCCTGCTTCCACAAGAAAAGAGTAATCACTTCAGATGCCCTCCTTCTTGCTGAAGGAACAAGCACAGTGCAACACACTGCCAAAGAAATGACCCACTGGCACTGCCTGCAGCTCTCATCACAGTCTCATACTCCTGACTCTGATGAGCAAGTGGAAACCAGCTGTGCTCAATCACATGCTGCAGAGCTGCAAAAAGGAGAAGGGCGGTACATGAAGAGACAGGAGAGTGTGGAAGAATACACAGCAACAGCATTATAGCATGGAACATCATAATATTAAAAGATTCAGTCAATTAAATCAGAAGTAGGCAAGGCTGAAAATCAATATTAAATCAGCAATCTTTAGAGTCATCTTTAGACTGTTATGCAGAACATTAAAAACATTTGTGAAGTGGAAATTATTTCACAGGATCAGGAACAACAGCTGTCAGTGAGCACAGACCGTCACTGAAGAATGTCGTGCAAAGATAGAACTAAACAGAATGTATAAATATTGCTGTTCCTGAGGCAAAGTGGAAAAATGTTCTGTGGTCTGACCAATCAAATTATTATTATGAGTGCTGTTTGAAAGCCAGCATGTGTGATGGTGAGTGCACAGTGCACACAGCATCTATAACCTGCACATCTGTGAGGACCCCATGAATGCTGAACAATGTTCATCTTCTGGAGCAACATATACTGCCATCAAGATGACAAAAGGCCTGGCTTTTTGTTTTTTTAGCGGAATCATGTCAAACCACATCCTGCTGTACAGAGCCTCAGCAATGTGGCTGTCTGCAGTTCAGACCTGTCAATTAAAATGCGACAAACATTTGGTGCATTATC
This sequence comes from Bujurquina vittata, assembly GCA_015106715.1. Classification (NCBI taxonomy): domain Eukaryota; kingdom Metazoa; phylum Chordata; class Actinopteri; order Cichliformes; family Cichlidae; genus Bujurquina; species Bujurquina vittata. Next base: position 3,485 of record VUQK01038967.1, read on the forward strand.
AAAGAGAAAATATGACAGAAGACAACATTGGTCAAGAAAAATTCATCCATTCAGTTCAAAATTTGATTTCTTGTCTGTGCAATTTTCAATTAAATATAGCGTTAAAAACATTTACAAAATCCCTGCATTCCAATAACTGCTTGAATGTCCCTTACAAAGTAAAATGCAGTAATGTGCAGTTTGGCTGCAGGGACACTGATATCTTTGGTGTTCTCTTTTACAGGATATAGCTGACCTTGCATTTGAAGTGTCTGGCTGTAAAGCTCAGCCATTCCCCAGCGTCAGTAAGATCATCGCAGACATGCTTTTTAACCTCCTCCTCCAGGCACTCTTCCTCATTCAGGTACACTAGGGCACACTGGTCTCTGCATCCCTGTCTGTGTTTCTCAATTTATCAGGACTAGAACATCAGAAAAGTAATTTATTTCCTAGTTTCTCAAGTCAATTCAGCAAATATTCAAAATAAAAAAGAGCTTGATGGTTTTCCACTTGGCAGAGCTGATTTAGAAACTGGTAACCAGGGTTCATGTTGGGGGTTTCAGAAAGTTTCTTTTTTTTCCCCCAATTTGATCTAAGATAAAATACAAATAACACACAATTCTCCTCTTAAAGGAAGAAAACTGTTGTCTCAGTGCACTGTGGTTAATCTGATTGTGTTGTGTGTATTTTTGTGGTACTTCAGGGTATGATTGTTAGCCTCTTCCCCATCGATGCCATTGGACAGATGGTTAGCCTCCTCCACATGTCTCTGCTCTACTCCCTGTACTGCTTTGAGTATCGCTGGTTCAACCACGGTGAGATCCTCTGTCAACTTCTGTACCGGCACAGAATCAGCTGGACTGAACGTGAACCTTAAAAGCTTTTTGTGTCTGTTTAAGGCATTGAGATGCACCAGCGGCTGTCCAACATTGAGAGGAACTGGCCATATTACTTTGGCTTTGGTTTACCCATGGCTCTGCTGACCGCCATGCCCTCCTCCTACATTATCAGGTTAACACTGCTTATTATTCATAGCAAAAGTAACCAGCAGCTTCTTTAATATGAATATTAGTTTGGCACATTTTTATTATTATTATTAAAAATATAATGAGGCGACAGTGCTAGTTACATTGGTAGTTACAATATAAAAAAACACACACACACAAAACCCATATGTTGTTCCAGCCTGTAAACGTGCTTTTAATGCATTTTAAAATGGGAGTCTGCAGGAATAGACTGGCTTCATCAGCCTCAAGTGACCATTAGTGTTTTCAGCACTGTCTTCATCTTTCAGCGTCAGATATTGGTACTCGTCATACCTGAATACAGTTATGAAATAGATTCAGATACCATATGCACAGCTTAGTCAATACATTAAGGACTTGGAGTTTTAGAATTACAATTAAATTTAACAATTCATATACAGAATAAATACTAAATTATAGGCTTCTGGCCACATGTGGTGTATTTGCAGCAGTGTTTATTAATGTGGACTGCCTGTTTTAGATAACACATAAAAGCTACTAAATACAACGAGTTAATAGATAATTAAGTACTGTCTGGTAATCTGCAGTATGCACTTTTCACTACCCCATTAATCAAGAAAATGAGCTGGAGATTGTTTATTAATAAAAAGAGGCAGTGTTTTTAACCATAAAATGGGCTTTGTCCTCCACCCAGTCAGATTGAGAAAGTACTTTATAATCTGTTTGGGTTAATTTTAACTGTGTTAAAATTGTATTTTTGTTTTCTTTGCAGCGGTTGCTTGTTTTCCATCCTTTTCCCTCTGTTCATCATCAGTGCTAATGAGGCAAAGACGCCAACAAAGCTGTAGTGAGTGCCCAACACACGCTGTAAGAAAAATAAGTAAAAAGAAAAATTTCACAAGTCACTGATGATGTTTCTGCTCCTCCAGCCACTTCCAGCTGCGTCTGTTCTCCCTGGTTGTGCTGATCAGCAACAAGCTTTTCCACAAGACTGTGCACCTGCAGTCATCGCTGACGTCATCCACCTCATCAGAGAGGCTGTCGACGCCCCACACCTCCCCGGCCCGCCAGAGGCTGCTGCCCACCCAGTGAAGGAGACGGGATAGCCACCAACAAGTGAGAAAATGATTCTTCCAGAAGAATTGCCCTTAATGAAGACGATATGCGGTTTAGGACAAAGGATTTCCATGTTTTTGTGTCATCTCTGCCCCCTCAGTTACTCTTCTTTTTTTAATCCTCCTTTTCAGTGTGACACAAAAATCGACTGACCTGTGCCTCACACTCAAACACTTTAAATGCTGAGATCTTTACTTCTTATCTTTGAATTTTCTTTCTTTATTTGTATAATGTGCCATTTGAGTGACTTTCCTTTTAATAAATTACAGCACAAGAGATCACATAGTTTTGTTCAAGCAAACGTGACTAAAGAAGGGTGTTTTTCTCTATGAAGAGGCTTGTTTGTGTTCAGAAGTAAAGCACAGGTATGTTTTCTTAAAGTCACTTTCCTCCCTCACAGATCGAATGCACATGGATGTGTTTCTCTGTCCCACAGACAACCTTGTACAATTGTAAAGAGAGGCTTTTTAGTTTCCAGCAGAGTACACGCATCATTTCTGGAGCTGCTATTAAAAGGATTGGTAACCTTTTGTAACGGAAACCAAATCATAAAGTCACTCTTGTGTATTGACAAAACTGTTGCTTGGTGTCCCATCGCGAATGAAAATCTAGATTCTGCTAATGTTACAGTGCACATGGCGACACCAGCAAAGCAAAAGCTGCATTAGAACTTTCAGTGTGTTGATAAGTGAGATGACACTGCCAAACTGCAACATCTTTAACTTTACTTTTACCACTTCAACGCTAAGCTCTGTCACAAAGAAGAAGTCATGTATGTAGCTCATAGCTTTATAACAGACGGGTGATCAGCCTCAACTCGCTTGCTCTAGTCCCCCTCACCTTTCAGAGAGCTAATGCAAATATAACTGATCCCCAAAGATCACTGGCTGTTTGGTTAGTTTGTGCTGTATATAATGTTAATACCTCCTGAATGTTCAGTTGGAAGCCCAGCGCCACACAGCGACCCCTGACCTTTGTCTCATTGGAGCTCATGGATGTGGAGAGGGGCAATGATTTTAAACAGTGTGCAATTATTGTAAGAGCATAGTGTTTGTGCAGATGGATATTTGTGAGTGAGGTTTTGTAAAAGTAATACTTCTAATTTGAATAAAATTGGTCAGTATTCAACATTTGAGCTCTGTGTTTCTGTGATTTTTGTTTCTCTTGGACATTTCAAACTCAGTTAAGGATGGAGAAATGATTTATTTCCCGAAGACCCAATTTTAGTCCAGTTGAATGATTTTTTTTTTTTTTTTGCCAGATCCCCTTCCTAATGCAGCCCTCAGGGATTTTGCATCTCCATCCCGGGCAGAACTGACGATCTTTTGTGTGTTAGGCAAACATGTAAACTGTGGGAATAAGATGCATTTTCCCCAAACTTGTGAAATTGTTAAAGCAGTTAAAATTAAACTCAACAAACTTATAACAAACGAATTAAATAAGCAGAATGTTAAACAGCCCGGTAAACATGAATACAATATGACAAAGCAAATATCTTCTTCTTTCAGCTGCTCCCTTTAGGGGTCGCTACAGCAAATCACCCTATCTGTATCATCTTCTGTCACACCAACACTGCAGATCCTCCTCCACTACAGCCATGACCCTTCTCTGTGGTCTTCCTCTTTTCCTCCTGCCTGGCAGCTCTATCTTCAACTTCCTTTCTCCAATATATCTACTGTCCCTCTTCTGCACATTACCAAACCATCTCAGCCTCACCTTTGACTTTGTCTCCAAATTCCTCAGCCTGTACTGTCCCTCTGATGTACTCATTTCTAACCCTTTACATCCTGGTAACATCTTCAACTCTGGCACCTCCAGCTCGGCCTGCTCACTTTTTGTCTGTGTCACTGTCTCCAAACCAAACATCACAGCAGGTCTCACTAACATTTTATAAACCTTTCCTTTCACTCACTATGCCTGCACTCTCTTCTTCACCTCTTGTGTGCTGTCCATTGCTTTGGATGGTTGACCTCAGGTATTTAAACTCATCTACCTTCACTCACTGTCTCAGCTTTTTGCCACTTCATATTTTCACCTGCCTCTGGTTTGATGTAAATACAATAAAGTAGAATTAAAATACATTTATTCTTAAATTATAAATTGTCAGAGTAGTTAATAGTTACTAAGTAATATTGGTATTTGTCTTTGGCAATAATTAGTGACCACATTTTTATTTTCCTACTTCAACTTTACTGATAGCAAAAATGCTAAAATATCTGTCAAATAAGAGTATATCCTCCTCAGACCAGAGGGGGGGGAGTAGCTATCAATTTAACTTTTTTGTGACCACTACAGAGTACAAAAAGAAGAAACAATGTGTCATAAAATTGGAAAGTATTTGAAAATAAATTTAGACACCAACGAAATGAGGGGACATTATTTTGAACCAGCAGGGGGCGACATGTATTCTTTCCTCACTAAGGACACGTCACTACACTACAGCGGCAAGGAAATGAACCAAATCTGAATGACAATCCAGTGAACCAATAAGATTCATGCGAGAAAAAGGTTGACTTACACTCAGCCAATAACCACGCGATATGTTGTAGTCGGGGCGGGATTAGCTCTCCCTGAAGGTTGTGTGTGAAAAGTGTGTAGCAGGAGCGGAGCGGGTGAGTGGTGGAAGATTACACTTTAAAAAGCTTTAGCCTTTTCAGGACTACCGATTTTTATTGTATGTTGTTAAAGGTGAAGGAGAAACAAATATTTGTAAAAATATAAAGCAGAGAGCTGGTACGTGATTGTAGTTTTCATTACAGCGGCTAGCAGGTTAGCTTCGCTAGCGACTAACACACTTTGAAGTGGATGTATGCCGGCCTGATGCTGAGTAGCACCAAGATAGATGTGTCTTAATCTACAGCTATCCCTTCATGCATTCTGGGTGTGCAGGTGTTAATACCTACTTAACGAATATTAGCTGCCGTTCAATTGCTTGTCCTGTGATGTCGGTGAACTGTCAGCACTGGTTCTGATGGTGGTGCTGTCTTGAAAGGCAACATTAATGAGGGATCTGTGGAGCTAAGTGGTTTGACTTTACACTTTTCCTAATACTTTTTTAATGCAAATGTGAAATAAATAGACATGAATCCCTGCACAGGCTTTCCAGAGTGGCTACTTCCTGCTCTGTGACGCCACACGCTAGTGCGTGGCCTTATGTGGTTGGTCTGGACGTGGAAGTTGTCTCCTAACATCTGGAATACCGATTCTGTTTTCTGCTCACTTAAAACCTAACTTGGAAAAATAATCTGCAGGATTTTCATAAATACATAAATCTGTGTCAGTGTGGACTAAAAGTGCATGTGCAGTGCTTTTTTCTGGAGTGTTTACAGGACTTGTCTTCCTCCCATTAGGTAGTACGGTGAGCTATCCCTAACCTCGCCAAGATGACCAAGCTGGGCTTCCTGCGTTTGTCCTATGAGAAGCAGGACACGCTGCTGAAGCTGCTCATCCTGTCTATGGCTGCTGTCCTCTGTGAGTCCTCTGCTCCCTGTATATAACAGTATGGATTTCCTAAAGCTAGAAAACGCACACAGCACAGTGATTTATTTTTTTCCCATGTGATTTTCTTCCCCCTCCTCAGCATTCTCCACCAGACTCTTCTCTGTGTTGAGGTTTGAAAGTGTCATCCATGAGTTTGATCCGTAAGTACTATCTGTGTCATCAATCTTTACTGTAATAGAGTTCTCTCTTGAAGAGCCCTGTTTCACCTTCACCTTAATCTCACCTCCAGGTACTTCAACTACCGTACCACCCGCTTCTTGGCAGAAGAAGGATTTTATAAGTTTCACAACTGGTTTGATGACAGAGCATGGTATCCTCTAGGGAGGATCATTGGTGGCACCATTTATCCAGGTAGGACCATGAACTGTATGATTCTCCTGTCATGTCCTGAATTTGAGCACAGGTAGAACAGTTCAATCATCATGTGTGATGTTTTCTTCCACCAGGACTGATGATCACATCTGCTGTCCTGTACCACGTCCTACATTTTTTCCACATCACAATTGATATCCGTAATGTCTGTGTCTTCCTGGCTCCCCTGTTCTCCTCCTTCACTGCCATAGTTACGTACCACTTAACCAAGGAGCTGAAGGTAAAAAAAAAAAAAACACCCTATAACACAGACCCATTCATTAAGAATTAGAGGAACACATTTTATCCTGAATGCAATCTTCTTTTCAAGAAGTTATATTCTTTTTGGTGCAGTCAGCTGTCAGGGTTTGGTAATGGATACAGAGATGTTACTGTTATGTCGCCTTCTTTATTTGGGGTAAATAAAGTGGACAATTTAAAAGAGTCCAGCCAGTATAAATGCAAGTTTTACCTTTGTCTCTTCAGGATGCAGGTGCTGGGCTTCTGGCAGCTGCCATGATTGCAGTGGTGCCTGGTTATATCTCTCGTTCTGTTGCTGGGTCCTATGATAACGAAGGTAACTGAGCTTCAGTGGTAACTGGTTTTATCCAACAGACAACTGGCAGAAATTCAATCTGCAGCTATTTTCATAACTGACTTTTTCCTTGGTAAACGATGTCAATAAGAAAAGTAATTGCTTTAGCATTAGAGGATATACACCTACAGTGCATGACAATATGATGAGAAAAAAAAATCCTCCTTGCACAGGTATTGCCATCTTCTGCATGCTGTTGACCTACTACATGTGGATCAAGGCTGTGAAAACGGGCTCTGTGTATTGGTCGTCCATGTGCGCGCTGGCTTACTTCTACATGGTGAGGAGATTTAACAATCTGCATGTTGTACTGAATGAGTTCAGAGGTGACTGAAGTAATGAAAATGGTCTCTGTGTGGATTTAGGTTTCCTCCTGGGGTGGCTATGTGTTCCTGATCAACCTTATCCCCCTCCACGTCCTGGTGCTGATGCTCACAGGCCGATTCTCACACCGCATATATGTGGCTTACTGCACAGTCTACTGCCTGGGCACCATCCTCTCCATGCAGATCTCTTTTGTTGGTTTCCAGGTAAAAAAAAAAAAAAAGCTGTCATCTCATTACCCGAGGCATCCTGCTTCCAGGACATTTTTAGATAAAGATTAAAAAGCATGATGGGGAGAAGAGGTTTCACTGTGCTCTGTCACACTCTTCAGTTCCTTGTCTCCTTTTTCTCATGTACCAGCCGGTGCAGTCATCAGAGCACATGGCAGCCTTCGGCGTGTTTGGCCTGTGCCAGATCCATGCCTTTGTGGACTACCTGCGCAGCAAACTCAACGCCCAGCAATTTGAGGTGCTGTTCAAGAGCGTCATCTCTCTGGTGGGCTTCATCCTGCTGTCTGTAGGTGCTGTTCTCATGCTCACAGGTAAGAGGGTTGACAGCAGGAGAATCTAGTGAATGGAAAAACCTTTTTAAAATGTTCCACTCACCCCTATCACTTTTTTGGGAAAAGTTGACATTAATCTTTTTTGATTTGGATCATGACATGACAAGTATGTTTCTGTCAGGTAAAATCTCTCCATGGACCGGTCGTTTCTACTCCCTGCTGGACCCCTCCTATGCCAAAAACAATATCCCCATCATTGCCTCTGTGTCTGAGCACCAGCCCACCACCTGGTCCTCATATTACTTTGACCTGCAGCTCCTGGTCTTCATGTTCCCAGGCAAGTCAGCAGAAGCAAAGGGTATCTCTGAGCTAATATTCTATGATCACTCCATATTTAACTCCAGATTGCCTTTCCTTTCTTACAGTTGGACTCTACTACTGTTTTAACAACTTGTCGGACGCCAGGATCTTTATCATCATGTACGGAGTGACCAGCATGTACTTCTCAGCTGTCATGGTACATCTGCTCAGACCCTTAAATCAAACTGAAGCAAACAGGAAATGATGTATTTGGGATATTGGCTGTGGACTTACTGTGTCATATGTTTGTTTGTTCCTCAGGTGCGTCTGATGCTGGTACTGGCTCCAGTCATGTGCATCCTGTCAGGCATCGGCGTGTCCCAGGTTTTAACCACTTACATGAAGAATTTGGACGTCAGCCGGCCAGACAAAAAGAGCAAGAAGCAGCAGGATTCCACCTACCCAATCAAAAATGAGGTAAGATGGCCGACAGGATAAGCATGCTGTTTGGAAGGTGGTGACAGTCTGACATTTTTTATGTCATGCTCGTGTTGTGACATGAAAGTCTGCATTCAGACAGGTTAAACCTGTAAAAATTAATGTAGCCAGTTAGAAGAACTGCTGCCCCTTTTTAGATAATACACCATTGTCAAAAACTCGGCTAAGTGTTTCTTATTCATGTTTTTTCCCCTCTGTTTAAATCTGTATATACTTTTTTTTCTTCTCTTTTTTTGTTTCTGTTAGAGAACTTTGGGTATATTATTTGGACTTTATATTTTATGCAACTTCTAACAGATCCCCAGCTACACTTCAGAGTGAATTATTGTATGTCCACGGGTATATTTACAGAAATTCTGCGATAAGTAATCTACATTGTTGCGGCTCTCTGTTAAGTGATGATTCTCCTCATGGGTTCAATGTTAATATTGCTTTTTTAGTGTAGCATTAAATCTGCAGCACAGGCTAAATCCACAATCTAATGTGCACTTGCCCAGAAATGTAACTACACATTGCATTTACAGAGACCTCAACAGCTCTGTCAGGCCTGTTTTGGTAGGAATATGCAGTGTGACCTCAGTATATTGAACAGCACAAGGATGACACCGCTGTAAAACAAAGTGTAACATGCTGTAAAGGTGTCTAGCTTGCTCTGTGTGCTAATGTGATATTCTGTATCCAGTTTTTATTGTTTTCATAGCTCTGAGAAAATGTGTACAGACTCGGTTGTCTCTCCTTCCTGTGTCTCAGTAACAATAACTGTTGTTCAGGATTCATTAACTCCAACATGAACCACTCAGTTTCACTTGTAATGGCGGAGCAATGCAGACACTCCAGCACAGATTATTAATGCAAACACCAATGTTGCTCACTACAGCAAGGACTCAACACACTATTGCAAACCTTATCCTTTAGCAGATCCACTTTAAATGCTCTCTCTAAACTTTCACTTGAGCATTTAACAGTTTCTCCCTTGGAGATAAAGATCAGATAAATTTCCTCTCCCATTCTTTATTTCATAGTCCCTCAAATTTGTCCCGTGACTCTTTAAGGGGCCCAAACTGATTTTAAACTACCTGACTCTACATAACGTGGAGTTTACTGTAAAGTAGTTTTGTGGATCTTTGGAGCAGTTCTATCTGTAACAGTGGTATTAATCTAATAATGCTATATGTCAGCCAAAGGAGCTGCAGCGCCTCTGTTGATGCTTTTGAGTTCTTGAAGTAACTACAGCTAAAAATACTTTTCTCAGAGTAGGTTTTTAAAAATTCAGACAGATATAAAAATCTGATCATGGCATGTGTTGTGTACCAGGTTGCCAGTGGGATGATTCTGGTCATGGCTTTCTTCCTCATCACATACACCTTCCATTCCACCTGGGTGACCAGCGAAGCCTACTCCTCTCCATCGATTGTCCTGTCAGCCCGTGGAGGCGATGGCAGCCGCATCATCTTTGATGACTTCAGAGAAGCCTACTACTGGCTCCGCCACAATACTCCTGAGGTCAGTTGTCTCCACACGCAGAAGAAAATATTGCTCATTAAACTAGAGATTGTTGTTATGAATCGTTCATGGTCACAGTCATTCGATCAGAGGGCTTCCATCTACATATCTGAGCTTTATTGTTCCCTTCCAGGATGCCAAAGTCATGTCATGGTGGGATTACGGCTATCAGATAACTGCCATGGCTAATCGAACCATTCTAGTGGACAATAACACATGGAACAACACACACATCTCCAGAGTTGGACAGGTGAGCTGGGTGACCTCTAGGGTGGCAGAGTCTATAAAATGCTGCTGTGCTGATTGTGCCGTCTCTTTTGCAGGCCATGGCGTCCACAGAGGAAAGGGCCTATGAGATTATGAGGGAGCTTGATGTCAGTTATGTTCTGGTCATCTTTGGAGGGCTGACGGGCTACTCCTCAGATGGTACACCCCCATTTTATACTCTATAAACTGTATCAGTAAAGCACTTTGAACATTGTGTTTTTAAGCTTCTACATAAGCATAATGGAATTTTAGGATTTTTTTTGGTCAACTTGATAAACATTGATCACCTGAAGTAATGATTACTGTTCAGATAGTTATGTGCATCTACCTAATTGGTGTATGTCTTTGCATGACAGACATCAATAAGTTTCTGTGGATGGTCCGTATTGGAGGAAGTACTGACACAGGCAAGCATATCAAGGAGCATGACTACTACACTCCCACCGGAGAGTTCAGGGTGGACCGCGAGGGCTCGCCAGTCCTGCTTAACTGCCTCATGTACAAGATGTGCTACTACCGCTTCGGCCAGGTCTACACAGAGGCCAGTGAGTACCACTACAGTCTCGTCTGATCCATTCATCATTATACAGGAACCTCTTAAATTCCAGGCTGAGGCACCTGGCCATGGTGAAGCTGATTATTTTTCTGAGTAATTCTGGTTCTTTCCTGTGCAGAGCGCCCACCTGGTTATGACAGAGTGAGAAATGCTGAGATTGGGAACAAAGACTTTGAACTGGATGTATTGGAGGAGGCCTACACAACAGAGCACTGGCTGGTTAGAATATACAAGGTAAACAAGCCAACTTTGTCTATTACACTTTTGTTTTTCTAGATTAGGTTTTCTTTGTTTTTGTTTTAAATTTGATTTAGTTGCAGTTAGTTTTCAGAGTGGGTTCACTCATTTTAATTTGTATTTGTTTGAATATGAAAGGGGCAGATTTTTCAGGATATTGGAATGTAAACACTTTTTGAACCCTTTTATATGGCCAGCAGTTCATCTATAAAAGCTCTAAAGATTTTTTATGTAAGTCCTTGTTTCAGCTTTAACTTGAAATCACACTGAAAGAATAATCTGTTTGAGGGTGTTTTCTTTTCTTTTCTCCTTCAGAGTTCACAGCGTAACATGAAATCAGTGATACATCAGAACATTCTAATCTAAAGATCTGTTCTCCCTTTCTTCAGGTGAAAGATCTGGACAATCGAGGTCTTTCAAGGACGTAAAGTCTCAAGACAGCAGTGAAAACAGCCTTTAAGAGCACTGAACGCCTTCGTCTGTGGTCTGCAGATGAGTGGGAAAAAGAGTACCTTTTTATATACCTTTTGGTTTTGGAGATGAAAATGGCATCAGATATTTCTCCTTTTTCTTTATGGATGATTTTCATTTTTTATTTTGTTTATAATGAAACATCTCGTCTGGGATCAGAGAGATGATGTCAAAACGTCCAGTCTGTAAGAAGCGTATTTGCTAAGTGGTCATTTGAGTGGTTGGGATTTTTACAATGGTCAAATAAAGTGGGATTAAATCTGATTAAAACTGCATTTTTATTTCTTCCCTCTCTAAAATGCACAGTATATGCTGATTTCATCTGGATAAGGCTCTGCTGGTGAGCGTCAAAGTTGCATCAGTTTTATTGGCTGTTCAGTCCTCTGCTTCTGATGCTCTGAACAGAGGAACCAAAAACAAGATTTTTGGTTCTAGAAGATTTGTAGACTGTACTACAGATTAATCATGTCTGAGCAGGCAAGTAAACAGTTCATGTGGAGAGCAAAAAGGTTGATTATATTTGCCAAAATGAAATGTCAAAACCATCAGTTGTGCTTTGGTTTTTAATTTATCTGCACTCAGTTGTTGGCAGACAACTGAACTTGGCCAGATTATCCACCATCTCAGTCTGCTGACTTTGCTTCAGTGGACAACAGCCAATTAAAATAGGCTTGTCATTTTAACTCTTGTTCACTGTACATAGGTGGAAACCAACACGAACTAGGATTTGTTCAGCTCAACATCCAGGATTGTCAGTTACACACTGTATGATAAAGATGCACACAATATTTGTTTTTGTGAAGCCAGCTTTAGAACTGCTTTATTGTAAGTATTTCATAACTTTATATTAAATAGTGTTAAAAGGAAACAAACAAAAGTATAAACATGAATACAATAAAGCATTTCAAATTAGTACAACATAATAGTAAAATCTTTAGTGATGAGTCCCAAACATTGCTGGGTTTTTTTTCCCCCGTCCCACTTCAGCACAAATATATAGGTTTCCTTACAGGGTGTATTCGTCTGGCAGATCCGCCATGAGTGCAGTGTTTTTTCTGTAGATATAGGCGTTAGCAGCATCATCCATCTTCACCAGTTCAGCCAGAGACGACACGCAGGGATCGTGATCGACAAGCATCTTCGGCAGTTGGGTGGATTTGCGCTGGATGCGGCAGGAACGGCGCACGGGTGTCAGAAGCTTGATATCTTTAATGTTATTCTTCCTCTTAGATGTACTTGTGCTGACCTCTTCGATTGTTTTTTTGACACTGAAATTTGGAGAGAATTTTTTTTGCAAGAGTGTTAAGAGTGAAAGTGGTTTAATCATGAAGTAACTGAATAGGCAAAGCAGGAGAAGGTTGCCTCACCTTTGCAGATATGGTGTCGTTTTCACGCTGTATTTTATCATTGATGCATCCTCTATCTGTGGAGTCGTCTCTATCACATCATCATCACTTTCGACATCAGTTTCCTCATTCTGATCACTTCCTTCTGCTTCATCCTTCCCTTCCTTAACACCATCTTCAGGCATGTCATTCTTCAGTCCCTCTTCTTTACATTCAGACACAAGTTTGCTGCTCACCATTTCAACGTCATTATACTCCTCAGTCTCACCTGAGAGATCCAAGACAAAAATGACACGTAAACAGAAGTATCTGTCTAGAGTTAATACATTTACAGAACTGACAATACTTCTGAATTGATGAAATGCACCATCCTAAACAAATCATACTAACTTACCATCACTGTAGCTGGATGGTGTTGCCATAGCCTCCAAGGCATCGCAGAGATTCACAACAATCTAAAAATGGGGGGGTCTGGTTTAATCACTGATGTTCAACATTAACAGAAAAAGAAACCATGCTGCATGTCTCCTTACATCATCCACCCTTTCCTCAGCAGACAGATCCCCAACAGAGCTTTCTAGCAGGTCCAGTGTGATGTTCACAATCACTGGAGTTTGGCTGGATGCTGTTGGCTCTGCCCCCTGAGTCTCTCCACGGGGAACAGTACCTACAGCAGGGTCAGCTTCATGTCCTTCCAGTTTGGGTTCAGGTATGCGACATGCACCAGCCTGAGACTGAGGTTTGACATCAGGTTTTGACGAAACTTTGGTTTTGGAGGATTTAGTGGTCATCATGGCTGGTCTCTTGAGAGCCTTACCCTTGGAAGCCAGCCACTCAGCTAGTTTTGCTCTGCAGAAGGGACAAGAAAAGTGCAACTAAATCTTTTATTGTAATACCATAAACATTACATGTATGTGTGGAAAATCTTACCTTTTCTCCTCTGCAGACTCGATGTTAAATCTGTACTGGCTAACACTGTTTGAGACAGGAGGCTTGCTGACTTTCTTGTCAGTTGTTGAAATCTTTGGCTTTGGGTTCTGAGTCCCACTTGCCTTGTTGGGAGCCACAGTAGTGTTTCTAGAGCCGGCAGTGGTTAGTGTTGCCGGAACGATTCTTGCAGGAGGGCGAGCAGAGGAGAATCCAGCAGGACGGCTGCTGGCAGCAGGCCTGGACATCTGGGGAGGCCTATCAGAAACTGACTTGGACCTAACCGGTGCAGGCTTTTGATTACCACATCTTGGCATTTCAGCAGCAGATTTGGACCTTCTTCTTGCCACATTTCCAGCCCTTTGGTTCTCCGCTTTAGATGATGGGTTGGTATCAGCACCCACATTGGTACTTGCCTTCCAAATGGATCCAATTTTTGACTGGACAATCTTGCCTTTATACAGTCCTAGAGCATTCCTTGAGGACAACACAGCAGCTGGTATGGGTTTCTGAGCCTCAGACACTGACCTAATGTCAGCTTGTTTAGCCTTGGCTTTAAGGGGCTGACTCTTTGGCAGGATGTGCTGATTTTGACCCTTTTTCAGTTGGAACGGAGCAATAGACGTTTTGTCTCCTTTTATAAGGGGCTTACTTTCATGTGTAGGCTGAGCATTTTCCTTGTTTCCCTGTTACAAATACATCAAATACATCATCGGGTCAGCTGGATTGAGGCTGGGCATCTGTGGCTAACTTAGCTTTCAAAAAACATTTCAGGTTATGTCAGCTTACCTTTTTAGTGACATTTTTCCTTCTTGAAACAGCAACGTCCATGGTGTAGCTCCTCAAAACTGCTAAAATTTGTGAAGAACGCTGGAACATGAGCAAGGCAATGAATACACTGCATGAGTGGTGACTGAAATGCTCAGTGTTTCATACAGTTACCTCGGGTTCATTAGCCGTAATTTAACGCTGATCTTTCAACATCATTTTAGCTAGTGAGGAATTAATGGTAGTAACACGTTGAGCATAATAAAATAAAAAAAACGTCATTTCCCCCTAAAGTACTATAATAAAGATAATATCAAAAACTGCTTACCCTCTTTTGAGCTTTCGTTTTAATCAAAGAAGAGAAACCTCCACAGAACCCGCACAGCTCAATCTGAAGCAAAACACTGCTTCGCTTCTTCAGGATTTGATTTAGCGCTGCTGCGCTGCAATTGGTCACCCTAGTATCGCGAGAAAGCAAGAGCAACCAATAAAATGTCTATAAACTAAGCGGGAGAATAACGCATCTTCTTTTTTTCTTCCTTCTGTTTAAATGTTTGAACCCAAACAGAATTCCTGTGATACTGACAGACACACGCCCAGTGCCGCCAAGAAACTAAAAGTTATACAGCTGTGAACGTCAGCTGTGAGGAAATTTATTTGGAACAGATGAATGATTAAGTGTAACATATGAGTCGCTCCTGCACTTATCCAGCGTCTTCACAGCACTTAAACTTTACTCTTCATCAGTGTTTTCTGCACAGACATATAAAAATTAATGCTCTTTTTAAAATAAACATAATAGTCAAACACTGTATGTGACACATTTATATTATGAACCCTACACCACCTGGGGGGTTGTTTTCAGACTTTGAACAGGCCGCAGAGGATTATGGGACAGAAATGAAACCCGCGCTCATTTGGCTCATGTCATTCTCTACGTGAAATCCTTCACAATAAAATCACAGAAACTTTTTTAAACGACTGGAAATCACGGAGTTAATCTCAGTCATGTGGTCTTACAATATAGTGTTCTAATCCCTATGTGAAAATGAAAAAGTAACTGTCATAAATGTCATAAATGTGGAGTTAAAAGTGTACAATATTTTCCCCTGTCTTGCTTAAGGTAGAGATATTAAGTAATTTCAAAATATATCCATGTACTTTAAAATTGTAATGAAGTGAAGTAGTTTTTAAGGTTTCTAAGATTTAATCACACTTTAGTTGTCTAGTGGGAACATACTTTTAATGTTTATGGTTAACCTATTTTAGCATGTTAGGTAGATAAGGAATTTAAAAAAGTTTTTTTTAAAAAATAATTAGACATAAATATATGCATATACATGCATAGTTTTGTAGCCCTGACATTACCCAAGCATTTTATTTTGAAAGTAAAACTCGGAAGTTCTTTTGTGTCTTCGCTGTAGGCGTTAGCAGTGTTTTTGGCATCCTTTATAGAATATCTCGATTTAAAAACAACATTCATAAAACATTTAGAATGCAAAATCACTGCGCTGTGCCGAACTGTCCCAGTGGCAAATCTGACCCTCAGCCCCTCTTCCGGTTCCCGAGTGATGCAGAAAGGTAAACTTTGTTCGCAAACAGCAATATCAAGCTAGCATTCAAGTTTATTTACAGTGGAAAATGCGGCACAACGCGCGAGTTTATCAGCTGCTGCTCTTTTTTTCTTTCTTTCATGCGTTTAGCCAGTAGTCCCTGTTTTACTGAAACGTACTTATTTCTTTGTAGAACGTTTCATGGGTTCACGTGTTTTTGCATTTTGCTAAGTATGGCTGGCACATCACGGTTTGTTAAAACGGTAAAGCCGGTGTTACAAGATTACTGCAGGGTAAAGAATGCAGCTTCAAACATTTGAACATCTACGAGACACTGGCAGTGACTTGTTCAAAATCACCGGCATCTCCCTCTAGTAAATCATTAATTAGTGTCAAACCTATCAGCAACTTCAGTATTTGATCACTCATACAGATATCATACAGCATCCTGTATAGAGCATGTTGGACTAGTTGGACCACTTAGACTGCTCAAGACCATAACGTTTGATGTCTTTGCCACCTGAATGCACTGAAGCTTCTATGTTCACTCATAATCTTTATTTAAAACATAAAAGCATCTCTTGTAAGACAGGGTCACTTCTAACCCCGCTGAACTGTTGTTTCCAGATTCAATAATCTTTAATCTCTCATCAGAATATTTCACAAACTGGACAATTTTTAATAGTTTTTCAACTGTGTATTTTCAATCAGTTCCAGTATCATTTTAATATCTGCAAGTGTGTAATATGATACCTTGTTGAACTGATATACACTGAACCCCTGAGGCACACTGTGATTGTTTCAGGTCCAAGACGTGGGTTGAAAAATGCCAGAGGCAAGACCTCATCGACAAATCACCAGGCCACCTGTCCAGATACTACAGAGTCTGTGGGAAACATTTTAGACCCTCTTTGATTGACACTGTAAGTTATGTGTGCTTTGGTTCATATTTTCCGTATTGCAAGAATTTTCAGTTCTTCTGTGAACTGTGATATTTAATGCTAACCTCCAAGTTATTTCACTATTATACAGCATACAGTCATGTACAAAGGAAGGTACAACTTTTAATTCTAAGGTTTTACGTGTCGGGACATTTAAAAAAAAAAAGACAAGATAATGTTTATTTGTCACATGCACTGTTATACACAGTACAATGTACAATGAAATGTTTTTTGTACCTGCAGCCGATAATAAGTAGTGAAAAAAAACAAAACGAGACAAAAACAAAAAGAGAGAGAAATATATACATATATAAATAAGAATAAAAATAGGTAGTTCACACTAAACACTACATAGAATAATATATTAATTCATATTGTGCTTAATGGTCCAGGTTAGGGCTCAGAGTTGTGGTCCACATGAGGTTCTGCAAATCTTTAAATACAACCTCAGATGAACAACAACACAACATGTCACCCTGTCATCTGTTGTTGTGTGCGGTGCACTCCGTGCCGTCTGGAAATTACCCAAAAGCTGTACACTGTAAATCTTTCTGCTTGTGATTGTGGAAAGTGGAGGCATTCAGTGTCAACCAATAGAGAAATTTTTGTCACCACTGCTAAATATTTGTACAAATACCAGAGTTCGTATGGGTGCTGGGAATCCTTGAAAATGCTTGAATTTTAATATTGTCCTTTCAAGGTCTGAAAAGCGCTTGAATTTTGGATATAGTGCTTAAAATTGTAACCACTTTTTACGAGACCTTGCACACTGCTGCAGGTTAAAACCCTCTTGGTACGAAAGTTTACACGTGTGCAGTAATGATGTGTGTTCGCAAACGAGGCGGCTCTGGCTCTGCTCTGCTCACAAACCCATGGACAGGGGCAGTACTAATGGGCAAACCATGCAGCCAATCACACAGGAGCACATGGGATTATACCATTTTATGTTATGTTAAAGGAGCAGTGTTGCCAACTTAGCAACTTAACATTTAGTGGCCTTTCAGACCCTCCCCCCCAGCTAATGTCCCCCGTC
>VUQK01038969.1:0-11087 GCA_015106715.1 Bujurquina vittata
CCTCAGTCCGCAATAAAAAATATAACTTTAAAAGCCCCCCCCCCCCCCAGGATATGGAAAAAGTGAAATTTTGCTCATTAAGTTCAGCAAAAACTAACCAAATAAACCAATCAAGTCCTCGCAGAAGGTTTTATCAAAAATGTGCGTTTTACACAACTTTAACTGAGCATTTTTTGAGGGTAATCTTTTTCCCAAAACAATTCACCTTTCCGTCCTCTGCCTGCGAAAGCTAACAGGCTGAGAAGTGAGAGGAAAGAAGTCTATATCCTGTTGAAGTGTTGAGTGGATTACTACTCTATATGTCAGTTCAGTACAACATGAATCCACAGGATACACTGCACGCATGCACAGAACCAGCGTGACCTGTCCAAGTGCATCAGCTGAGCTTCTGTCAGAATCGTCAATGAAATAAACAAAAAAAATTAAATAATAAAGAAAGACAGAGAGAGTCTATTATTTCTGCAGTTTTCCATTAAACTCTGGTGGCGATGGTGGAGAAAAGGGGAAGAGGAGTTCACATTATCTAAGAGAATTCCAATTAACACTCTCCCCCTCAGTAATTAGCTACTAAAATAGCGAGCGAACAAGCCCAACATCTCAACCCTGATGCCGCTGCACTGACTAATTAATTCCCAAATCAGGAGCATCTGATTCAGAAAATAACCTGATAGGGTAGATGACAGACAGGCCAGTCAGAATCAGCCATAAGTAATAGTGTTCAAGAGTAAATACCTTTTTGTTTTGTTTTTTTAAAGTAAGCCTGAGAGCTGCAGGCTCTTACTTTGTTTTTGTTCCTCGTCATTTGAACTGTGTTCACGAGTTACTTTTCTTTTGGGCCTGTTAAAGTGCCTTTATTTTAAAATAGAAAAAAAATTGCTGTCAGACCAAACCAAATACCATTACCTCGACTAGAAAAAAAGTGTTAAATTAGTGAGATAAAAGAAGAGCTGTAGGATAAAAGAAGCTGCTTACTGAGCAATCAAGGTTGAGCAGAATGAGTGAAGAAAAGCTGTAGCAGATATCTTTTAGCAGTCTGCCGCTCGTTTGCTCCTTCACTGGTCAGTTCTTCCAGTGTTTAATGCAAACAGATGAGGCCTTTTCTCACTCTTTTTCCAAGCCCTGTCTTTTTAACGGTGGCTTCTTGGCCTCGACTGTAACGTCAGCGCGGCGACTATTAAAACAGCATGTGTCCCAGACTGCTATACGCACTTACGTGCACGAGCACAGACAGACGCGCACGCAGAAGACCTCTGCACTTTCTTTTTTGGTGAACTTTTAACCTCTTTCAATTAGGTCAAATCAAAAGCAGGGAGGTTGGGGTACGCCTAAAGGCTTTACACACATATTGTAATGTACACACGCACAACAGGAACGTAGATAAAGCTTATCAGAGGTTGGTATCAGCGTGAGCAGTATTAAGATATCATCTATCTGCAGCTGCTGATGGCCAGTGCTGATGGATAACAAGGCAGCAATAAACGCAATTAGACAACAGCCTATGCGGCCATAGCGTGGGCTGCGAGATCACGCTCTAATAATACTAGCCCAATTCATTTCAGTATGCACACGGAGGCCTGCTTCAGTTAGGCACACATACTCACACATAGCTTGTGGAAAATACTGTACCACTAAGAGCAACTTTTAATATGCTGAGATACCCATCAATGAGATTCTATACTGATTCTTTTGCAGCTAAAACACATCCTCGCACACGTTCACACGTGCATAAACTAAATGACACTCACACGCACACACATAGTGGCACATTATAAAAACATGCTGTCACATGCTGATCTGTATCTGGACAAGTCAAACTGCGATAAAGTCACTCCACAACTACAGCAATCGATGGAAGTAATTTATTTACCTCACTAGGCAATTTCTGCTCTGTCTTCAGATAGAGGGAGGAAGAGAGAGAGACAGAGGGAGATTTGGCAAGCATGTGTGAGTGGTGTGTAAATTAATCTAGCGGCAGTGAGAGCCAGAGCCATGTATAAGTCCATAAAACAAGAGGAGGTTAAAGCAGCTCATATCACACACACACACACACACACACAGCTGGTAACATGAGTAATTGGAGATGGGGACGATTAAACTACTAAACGATTTAATGTTGGCAGCTGAACTATCAGCTGTAAAAGGAAACTGTGCATCCACACCTCCAACTGCATATTTCAGCCCCCGTGCACATTAATGTCCGGGCGTTGAAAGTGGGACAGATAATATTTGGTAAAATCAGTGAGGTTTGAAGCATGGTTTTGGTTGCATTTATAGAAAGGGATGAAAAAATATGGTGCTGTTGGCGTGCCACAGCACTCGACAGTGTAAGTGATCTGTTTACGCTGTGGAGTGTAAGCAGATCGCTTACTTGGGTGCACTGGTATGAAAAAAGCCAGTGGCTGCAAACACTGGCTAAATTACATTTTCTTTTGCAAATTCTGCTCCTGCATTTAACCATAGATTGTTTGAGGGAAACTGACTCTGTATAGTAGAAACTGGAAGTTTTGTAGTTAAAGAAAAATATCCATCACACTGAGTCAGTGCTAATGTTCTCTGGGCTGAGACTTGGCTGCTTGGTGAACATTCATCTGGTGCGGGCAAAAGGACTCCTGAACTTTTTGCCAACACACTGCAGCACTGAGAGGTAGCTCAGGAGGTGGAGCAGGTCACCTACCAACGGGAAGGTTGGTGGTTTGATTCCCTGGCTGCTCCAGTCTGCATGCCATACCTTGGACGAGGCACTGGACTGAATGATTAGACACAGAATGTTGTATAAAGTGCTTTGAGTATTCAAATAGAGCAAATAAGTATTACATAAAAACCAGTCCATTTTCGTTTGGTCCAGAAGCTTTTGAATAAAATGCATCGCTAATCCTGGTGTGGTAAATGGACTAGTTCTTATATAGTGCTTTTCTACTCTGAGCACTCAAAGTGCTTATACAACATGTTCACATTCACCCATTCATACAAGCACTTCCATGTGTAACTAAGCTAAGTGCTTTTAATTATCCAACATTCACACTCCAACGCTTGTTTCGGAGAGCAACTTGGGGCTAAGTATCTTGCCCAAGGATACATTGGCATGCAGCCTGGAGTAGCCAGGAATCAAACTCCCGACCTTCCGATCAGTGGGTGACCTGCTGTACCTCCTGAGCTACAGCAAACCCCACCACAGCGTTTTGCAAAAACAAAACATAGAAAACACAAAGGCGCTTGGAGGGGAGGGGGGAGAGACTGAAAAGCCGCTAAATCTAGCAACAAAGTCACTAAGTTGGCAACACTGCATGACCCACGTGAGCATAATCCGCTGCGCGGTGGGGGGACGTATTTGCGCAATGAAATTAGCATATTACGATATAATTTACTTTCCTCTGCAATACTTTGTTTACCAGTATTATCGCAAATGATCTGATATGGCCCAGCCCTACTACAGGTGAAGGCTTTGTGAATGTACAGAGCCACCTGACTGAATGTGAAGTTTCACTTTTTTTCTTAAGACATCAGATTATTCTATATTTTTTATAGGTTATAATACAAGGTTCTAGCCAGCGGTTGATCGCCCTGCACTGCACCGGTCTGAGGATTAAACCCTTTATTATCACCACAGTTGGGGTCAGGGTTAGCAGTTGTCTGCTTGCTATTAGCACATTGTCTGATAGCCAATGCACATTTAGTTCCAGCAGTCGACCACTTGTATACTGGGGCCACTAAAGCTTATAGATCATCAAGCTCTGCTGATAAACAAGTACTTCCTGCAACAATCAGTTAAAATAACTAGCTGCGCTAGTTATTTTTAGGCTCACGTGTTGAATGTGGGGACAGCAAATGTAATTCTGCTTGGAGTCTTGTGCCAGCATGAACAAGACTGTTGAGGGGGATGGGAGGGATTAGAGCACCAGTAGATCGATGGCATAGCATTTCAATTGCACAGCAAGTCCTAATGCTAACGCTAATGAAAAACACTAATAGCAGTGTTTCAGGCTCCTGTTGTAGCATTTGTGTGGTTGAGCTGCTATTACAGTCTGTGCACTTGCATTTTGTTTCATATCCTTTTAAGCACATTTTGTATTATATTTATTGCATCATTTGCTGATAGAGTGATAGGAGAAGTGTGTGATTAGTCAACTTTATTATGCCTTCTATCCATCTTTTAACTAAGGCAGGCTAAATCCTTCATTTGTACAAGGTGGATCAAACAGCAGATAAGTATCTTGCAGACTGGAGCAGCCAGAGATTAAACCAACAACCTTCTGACTAGTAGAGCTACAGCCATCCCAATATGAAATAAAACATACAACAAAGATGATGACCCAGAACTCCTGAGCAGCTACAATCCCATCTCAGACAAGAAGGGACTCTCCCAAAGGCCTAGCAGTGGGTTCCCTCAGTTCCCAAACATTCATGGACTGCTATTGAGAGTGGATGCTATGGTGGGAAATACGAGCCCGTCCCAACTCTTTGAGATGTGTTGCTGCAACCAAATTCAAAATGAGCTCGTATTTTTCTTAAACTTGTACATTTGCAAGTCGCTGTATTCCATTTTTGTTTATATTTTACACAGAACTTTTTCAGAATTGGGATCGTGATTTAACCAATCTCCCATTCAAGGTAGCCTTCTTGGGCAGGTCAGAGTTTCTGTGGTTGTCATTTTTAGATCACCTTCTGACCATGAAAACTGTGCTACAACATATAAAAATATCTGTTTCAAAAAGTTCTACTGTTCTGTCCTGAGGTTTCTGAGGAAGAACATTCAGTGGAGATGACGGGAACAGTAGTATGTGCTAGCAAAGAGTTCAGGCGCTCTTCTGAACACACCAAATGAATCTTCACTCACCTCCTGGACCACATTTCCCTCCCTGTCACATAATCCACTTCCCAAAAAATGAAAATCAATTTGAGGATAACCACTTAGACACAATGAAGAAGATCCAGCATGCATTGCAAAGGTGAAAGTGCAAAGTGGCAGACAGGGTTCTAGCTAGCAAGTGATCGCCCAGCGCTGTGCCTGGCTGAGGCACTGTCATGCCGGTTGAGGGACCTCACCCCTCACCAGATAGCTCCGGCCTGTGAATTGTTTTCTGGCTGGAATCATGGGAAGAACATAACATCTTCTACAGAGATCTAAAACTTGCAGCCTCATAATTGGGACAGAGGTGCACACCAACATTCTCTTTAATGAAAGATCAGACAAAATCAGATAAGGTTTTTGACTTTTAGAGGCCCACTGCCAGAACTTTTAGAGCATACCTCGTACGCTTTCTATTCATGCTGGAATTTCGAATGATCCTCCCCGATGTGGCTCCTCTTTTCAGTGTTCAAAGGTGTACATAGTCTTACCGACGGCTAAAGAACAACTAGCTGTGCAAGAATCAGGTAAAACAAATCATGTGCTTATTTTCCACGAGTTACCATGGCACTGTACTGAGTGGCAGCCTATTGCAGTAGCTTGTGTGATTTCTGTAACCACTTAATCTTAATTAATTTGTTACGTTGTAATTTTACATACCTTTTTTCCCTGATTTTTATTTATTTATTCATTTTTATGGCTAGCTCAATCAGAACACACTGTTAACCAGACAGTTCCCAGACAGTGGAGTCCTCGACAAATGGGGAGGGGAGGGGACACTGCTGGAGCTATGCATAAAGAAATGAGAGGAGAGAGCTGCAGCAGAGTGAACCTGGGGAACCCAGCAACAGAGAGAAACAGAGACACAGAGATAGAGCATTATGCAATTGCCATGCAGGCTGCAGTGCTCTCTGTCTGGCCCTGGGGGCTGCAGAAGATAAAGAAGCATAGAGACAGACGGAGTGAAAGAACAAAACACAGCGAATCACAATAGATAGAGCCCAGGGAATTCAACCTTAATAAACCCCCCCAGCAAGCGCCTTTCTCTGGTTTCTCAATACAGGGTGCACAGCCCCACGGGGGTCACCAAAATAATGAAAGCACCCTCCTTGGTGCAGCTCTGTCACAGGTAGGAAAGAATGTCACTTACCACAACAATAGCAGGTCAGTACTAAATACTGAACCAACGGCTTCATAAAGGCAAACAGGTTATTTAAGAAAAATCTATGTGAGAAACCAGTGATGCTGTCAGGGTCCTCAGAGGTAGCTGAGGAGAAGCTACTGGAGCCAGACACAGAGCCAGACACCGGCTCTACAAGGCGGCCGCTGACGTCTGGGTACACCATTAAGTATGACAAGAGACTGGGAGCCTAATCCGCTTCTCAAAAAGCCCACTGCATGTTTGAGCCTTGTTAATATGTATACTGGTGATCCTGTTCATAGCAGTGCTTTAAATTATGCAGCTATCCCCTGATTGACAATACTTTTAGTTCAGTATACATAACATTCTGCAAAGCGGGTTAAGATGTTTTTCCATGATATACAAGCCTGCTGGTTGCTAAAACAGACTGAAATAGGGTTGAAAGAATCTTCATATGATTTTGGACAAGTCAAATTCTTTAGAAGAGTAAATAAAGGTGAAATAAATGTCAGTCAGTTGCACCTCTACCCACCGAACCGGAAAACTGAGTACACTGGCCATGAAAAGTGGAGGCTATTTGATTTGGAATAAAAAAAAAATATATACAAACTTTGTTCAGATAACATTTTTTGGAAGAACTATAAATGCTTTTTTGAATACATAAATGAAAGATACATTTGAACGTTTGACAGAATGCACAACTACTTTCTAAAGTACCAGCAAGGCTCGTGGAAAAAAACAAACTTAATTTCAGTTAATCAAGCTCTCAGTTCTCTACAGCCATTTTCATTCAATCCGAAACAAATGGAAGCACAGCCAAGAAAGAATTAGAAAGTTTATCATTTTTGGTCAATATAAATAAAGCACTGCTTTTATATAGTGTATATGTATAAATAAAACTATTGGTAAACATGTTCATATGCATTAAAAAAAATTAATTAAATTAAAATTAATATAGGCCTCGGCCCCAAAAGTCCAATCTCAGCTTCTTTTTCAAAAATAAAATACTACCGCATCATAGCGTGGATTTTGATTAAACAAAACATGAAATCTGTTACAAAAATTTCCACGCATGCTCTAAAATTGTTGTCCTCCTAATGCAGGCCTATGAAGAGACAGTTACGCTATGTGCACGCAAGTCGAATATTCTGCAGCTCAACAAACAGACATAATATTAATGCCACATTTTACACGATTTCATGCAGGAGAACAGAACAGTACGGCCACATGTGTGATGGTGGCCCAACAAGAAGCTGCCACAGACACAGAGGAAAAGCATGCTGCTGGTAGGAAACAGTCTCAGGTGTCAGATCTACTTGAGGGGCATGAAGGAGCACTTCTGAGAAGCCCTGCTAGCAAAGCTGCTGTGGTGGTATTTGGCTGAGAGCACAGCCACTTTTAGAAAGGAAGCTATGCAGCTCAACTCTCAAAGGCTGAGGCATCAGAGTTGACACACTCGAGGTTTTTCAGATCCTGCCACGTTTGTGTTCAGGTATTAATGCTGTCTTACCTGCAGCGGTCTCCAAACGCGCAGTTTCCCTTCTGAAAGAATTTGCAGATCATGCTGGCAGGCTTGCTGCTGGCCAGGTCATGGGAATATCGACAGTTCTCTCCTTCCTTGCAAAGCCCGTGCATGAAATATCTGGAAACACAAAAGAAAACAAAGCTGACCGAGCCGTAATTTAACTGTGGTTTAAACCACAAATGTGAGTTTTACGTTTAGATCCGTACATGAAAAAGAACTCTGAAAATCAGCCGAACAAACACTTGAATTGAAGCAGAGCAACTGCGTGTCAATGTCATCTTTTACTTTCATACTCGTAACGCCATCATGCTAATCTGTGCCAACGCCAGCAATCGCGGTCTGGATGTGCAAGCTAGCCGATGAAATGACTGATATCATAATAAAAGCTAACGAGCAGTACCGCCGCTGTTTTAATGACGCTTCATTTGTTAATTTTAATATGAAACTCTGCCGAGAACCTGTGAACTGCTAGCTAAAATTAGCTTCCAAGGGTTCGTCGAGGGGTGACTGCATGGCAGCCGTCTGCTTTACAGTTGGGCAGAAATGTTAGCTGACCTAATTGTTGAAAATAAAGCTAGCAGGATGGCGGCTAACCGAGCACAGCAGGCTGCTCTGCGACCACAACACAAAACACTGAACATGACAGCAACGTTACAGCTAGCTCGGCAAACAGCTGAGCCGACGCTTGAAAGACACAGCTGTCAGTCACTCACCGGCTGCCCTGCCGCCATTATTCTGCCGTCACACGACACAACATATTATCGTCTTTTTCATATAATGCGCTGTTGTCTTACCTGCAGGTTACGTGTTTTGTCCAACCGCCTGTTACTGCTGAAGCCGCCGTTGACGCTGCTGCTGCCTCCGCCATTGCTGTTTATGTTGAGAAGCTGCAGCCGGATGTTCCGGACAGCTTCGCTCCCACTCGGCATCTTTCGCTGCTGAACAGTTTGAAGTCGAAGTTGACCGAAACGCCGTCGCCGTGCAGGCTTCCGTCCACTGCGCGGCGCTGCTGCACACAGCGAGCCTGGCTTTATAACATTTAACTGTATTATGGTTTTTTCTCTTGCCAGTCTTATATTAATGAGAATTTCTTATATTGTGGAGATATCGCCTCTTTCTGGGCTCCGGATTTCTTTGGCACTTTTCATCCAGCTATCATACAGACTAAAGCCAAAGTTATTTTTTATGATTTTGTAAAAATAAAATTGAAATAAAGAACAGTGGATAAAAGGGGGAAAAAGTCATGTTTCTGCTAAAATAACACACTGTATTTGAACATATTTGAATAATATCTGTGCTTAGCAATAAAACGGAAATAAAAATGTCAATTAACAGTCAGTTGAATATTTTTTTGTGCTTTTTATCCCCCGAGTCACCTCAAAAACTGTGTGTAGGCTGTCAGATAGTGAAAGTGCCCAACACAATGCAGGCAACAAGACAAAAGCAAACTGTTGAGTACAGACTATGTTAGATATTCATTCTTGCATTCACAGAGTGTGAGTTTACACAATGATAATGTGTGTAATTTATACTATTACATGAAGTAATTTGAAACAATGAAAGTAAAATAAATGGTAAAGCTATTGCACAGCTCACTTACAAGAATCAAATTCACTTCTTTTAAGGGTTTTCTTACTCTGGAAAGTTTTCTTCTCCGTTTCCTCTTTCTGTTTTTCCTGCTCTGTAAAATCCTGTTTCTGAAACACTTGTGGTCACCAGTAATGCACTGTTCTTTACCGCCAAACTTTCTGTGGTTTTAAGGCATATTAAATAAAAACAGAGACACAATGTGCAGCTAGAGTGACCTTAACATGTGTTTGAAATTGTTTTTATACCACCATGTGTCACTGCAAAGGACGAGTAATGATTGTCATGCATTATGTATTTTGTTGGATTTCCAGAAAACGCCTCGAGGTGACTGTCTGTTGTGATTTGGCGCTATATCAATAAAACTGAAGTGAACTTGGTGCTAAGCTGACCATAAACAATTAAGCTCTGAGCTACCCGGAGCAGAGTTTCTATGACACAGGCTCCTACGTGGTACCATGAGGGCTTCAAGCTCAGATGTGGGGCCTTATCATTTAAGACTTGCATGCAGAAAAAAATGTAATTGTGGATTTAACAGGGAGCCAATGAAGAGAAGTCTGCTCTCTCTTTTCAGCCCCAGCCTGTGCTCCGGCTGCAGCGTCCTGGATCAACTTAAAGCCACATGCAGTAGCTTTTCAGCATCACTGAGACAGGATGTTTCTATTATTAGAAATTTTGCATTAATGAATGAAGGCGCTCCTGCATATTTGTTTAATGTGCACGCTGAAGGTCATATCCATTATGTTCCAACATTAGAACCACCAGTCGGGGAATTAAATTTTCTAGCGATCCATCCAGTGACTGCGGAGGCATTCTTGAGCTACGCTGGAACTGTTGAAAAATACTATACACATAAATGCAGAACATTGAGAGGCTGCAGGTGTGTCTAACAATCCATCAATCCACTTTAGTTTATCCTATTCAGGGTCGCGAGGTGGGGGGTGGAGCCTATCCCAGGTGACACAGGGCGAGAGGCAGGGTACACCTGTAGAGGCTGTCGCAGGGCCAACACAGAGACACAACCATCAATTCCTGTGGGTAATTCAGAGTGAGCAGTTAACCTAACCCCAGTAAGTGCTGTCTTTGGAGGAAACCCACGGAGAACATGCAAACTGCACACAGAGAGGCCCGAGCCGAGGCGGAATCAAACCCAGACCTTCCAGATGTTATTCTAACTGTGAGGCAGCAGTGCTAAGCACCGCGCTGCCCATGCCCAATAATGCCGGGAAAAAGATTTTGTAATCATATTTTAAGGAAGTGATACTCCCAAACTGTCTTGTGATTAACTAAGAACACAGAATTTTGGGGGGTATTTGTCACATTTCCTAGCTTTCAGCTGTCAGGCTGAACTGAACACACTATAAGCTACTTATAACAGATATAAAGAAGTCATATTCAAACCTGAGCTAATGCGGTCTAACATGGCCACAAAGGTGAATCGACACTTCTCTGAAATATGCAGAGAAAAAAAAACTATTCCAGTTTACTCGAGAGTCATGAGTGTAGCCTTTATTGCATCATTATTTTAGCAGTAACATTTTCTACTGAACACCAGCCAAACTTGCAACATGTTCCAGGGGAAATCTATGTGGAAAATGACAGCCTCAACACTGCATTTAATCTATTATTAGATTCAATTGGTTTCTCTCAAAATGTAAAGGAGCCCACCCACCATTTTAATCATACTCTGGATCTTGTCCTGACATATGGCATAGAAGCTGAAGATTTAACAGTATTCCCTGAAAGCCCCCTCCTGTCTGATCATTTATTAGTAATATTCACATTTACTTAAATGGATTACACAGCAGTGGGGAATAAGTTTGATTACAGTCGAAGTCTTTCTGAAAGTGCTGTAACTAAGTTTAAGGATATGATTCCTTCATTATTATGCTCTTCAGTGCCATGTGCCAACACAGTGCAGAGCAGCTGCCTAAAATCTGCGCCCAGTGTGGTAGATTATTATCCATATTAATTATGGAGTTCCACAA
>VUQK01038972.1:0-15681 GCA_015106715.1 Bujurquina vittata
GCTATGCAGATGATACTCAGCTTTATTTATCCATGAAGCCAGATGACACACATCAATTAGTTAAACTTCAGGAATGCCTTAAAGACATAAAGGCCTGGATGACCTCAAATTTCCTGCTTTTAAATTCAGATAAAACTGAAGTTCTTGTGCTTGGCCCCACAAATCTTAGAAACATGGTGTCTAACCAGATACTTACTCTGGATGGCATTACCTTGGCCTCCAGTAACACTGAGAAATCTTGGAGTTATTTTTGACCAGGATCTGTCCTTCAATGCACACATTAAACAAATATGTAGGACTGCTTTTTTGCATTTCTGCAATATCTCTAAAATTAGAAACATTCTTTCTCAGACTGATGCTGAGAAGCTAATCCATGCATTTATTACTTCTAGGCTGG
The DNA here is from genome assembly GCA_015106715.1 of Bujurquina vittata. Taxonomy (NCBI): domain Eukaryota; kingdom Metazoa; phylum Chordata; class Actinopteri; order Cichliformes; family Cichlidae; genus Bujurquina; species Bujurquina vittata. Next base: position 398 of record VUQK01038972.1, read on the forward strand.
ACTATTGTAATTCATTATTATCAGGCTGTCCTAAAAGCTCCCTGAAAAGCCTTCAGCTGATCCAAAAGGCTGTCAGTCTGAAAGCATTTTGCTCTCAGACTGACATCTTACTTAAGTTCCTAGGGTAGTTAATAGTAGAATGGGAGGCAGAGCCTTCAGCTTTCAGGCCACTTTTCTGTGAAACCAGCTCCCAGTTTGGATTCAGGAGAAAGACACCCTCTCTATTTTTAAGATGATGCTTAAAACCTTCCTAGTTAGGGCTGGATCAGGTGACCCTGAACCATCTCTTAGTTCTGCTTGCTATAGGCCTGGGCTGCTGGGGGAGTATTTCCTTTTACTCACCTTTCACTCTCCATGTGTTTATACAGCACTCTGCATTTAATCTCTGCCTCTCTTACACACACTTCCTGTATAAAGTGCAGTACTGAATGTAATATTCCAAAATATGTATCTGCTTTGAAGCCTTTAAGTGTATCAACACCTTATGTAATTGCAGTCATTTGATATCCTTTCTCATCGTGGATGACCATTCTATATGGCAGCATGTAAACTGCCAAACAAACTTACAACTGTGAAGAGACTTGATGTTCATTAGAGATGGTATGTTCTAAATCCAGAACTATAAATAAATGTTGCATTTAGTTCTAGATTTCTAAGTAATTTCTGTTCCCTGCTGTACTCCCCCTGATTCATTTCTTCACGTCTCCTCCCCCTTTCCTCCATTCCCTCTGTGCCACCTCCTCCCCTCTTCTACTTTTCTTCCTACAGAGCAGCTTTCCTTTACACTGAAGAATGGAGAACGGGACTGAGAGTTCGTTGGCTTTCTCTGTCAGGGTCTTCAGTTTGCAGGAGGACATGGGAGCTGAAGCCCACATGGATACACATGAAGAGGTGATTCTGGAGGTGTTACTCTAATTCTTTGACAGTAATATTGGCTCTACCTGCAATTCTGCATCAATGCAGTCTGCTGTTGCTTTGCAAACAAACAGGTTACTGGTCTTGAGCATGTAGGATCAACTGCGTACCAGGGGTATAATAATTTGGGATTTTTCGTTTCCGTTTTATTTGATCTTTTTTCTAATTCAGTTAGTTTCAATAAGTTTTTAGAGTGGTTTTCCTCATTGTTATTCGTTTTTATTCTTGTTTTATATAATACTGCTTTTCAAGACTGTGTGCGTCAAACAGTGGTGTGGACATCCCAACCTCAATGAGCACATTTATACGTGCACTTGCGCTGTAATTAGCCGATGGTTGTCACCTTGCTGCATGGTCAGATGCTGGTTCTCCTTTGGAGCCAAAGAGACACTAGCTTGGTTAGATACTCACTACTGAGCCTCAATTAGTCTTCTGCGCTGGGTCTTTGCAGGGGGCGAGTGCGCAAGTGGCCGACATCTATTGTGTGTGTTAATTGCCGTGTGCTGGGTCCCAGTGTTTTATTTGTGGTGCTGCCAACAGAAACAAAAAATGCTGGGACTTTTGGGTCCTCACTCTTTATGGGCCGACTATAAACATAATTATCCCTCTAGTTTTTTGTTGTTTTTTTCACTTGCTTCATTCCTTCACGTCCATTCTGATAGTTTCAGCAATCTCCCTCCAGGAATTTTCTCCATCCAGGAATTAGTGAGTCCTTATATTGATTCTTTGATTATTATTCCAGATAAATTCAAAACTGTGGCAAAAATAGATGGGAAATCACAAGTTAGTAAGTGGTAAATGATCTTTTATAGTGCTTTTCTGCTCTAGCTTAGCACTCAGTGCTTGAGGACTTGGCAGTGCTGAACAGGCCCATCACAATCGTTCCAGGCTGGATGGATTTCTCGTGACAGCCTGGTGAACTTTTTCTGAGGACTGCTTAAAGAAATGACAAGAAACACTATTGGTTAACACTATAGTCAAACTGTGAGACATATTTTAGGCCTATTCACATTTCACATTTTCAAAATATAAAGAAATCAGCGGTGGCACAAGACTTTCAGCATCTCTGAACACACAAGCAGGTGAGCTACAGCTGCAAAGGACCACAAAAGGTCAATATGACACAACAGATCAACATCTTAGCTTTTATTTCCAGGTGTTTACATCTGGAGCTGATACACAGTTGAGAAGATGGCAGTTTTGTCTGAACCCATTTCTCTTGTGCATGAAAGTATTGGAACATGTGACTGACAGGTGGGTTTGTCGCCCAGGTGTGTCCTGTTACATTAATTATTCAAACAATAAATAGTGTTGAATTGTATACTCAGTTTCAGATTTGGGTTTTGCCTGTGCAGACTGTACATTTATAGTTAGAGAGGTAACCAGCATGAAAACCAGAGAGCTGTCTGTGGGTGAAACTGAGAGAACTATTAGTGGCAGCAGCAACAACCTCCAGGGGGCAGGAATGAAGGTATCACAATCTACTGTTCACAGAAGATGCAAACCAGTAATTAGCAAGAAGAACACGATGACTAGCCTGGAATTTGCCAAGAAGTACCGAGACAAGACTCAAAAATTCTGGGACAAAGTTTTATGGACTAATGAGACAAAGAAGCCTAGCTTTGCCCAGAAAAATCAAAAATCAATATAAGGGTCCCCTGGGGTAAAACTGCCATGGCTCTATGTGGGCACACCCACTTGGGGGTCCTGTGGGACAAGTGTGGGTTTACCATGCCTACATGGACATGTTTGCTGGCTCTTATGGGGGGCATCAGAATGACCAGCTAAACCTCCTCCTGGTTGTTCAGGTTGTTAAATAGAAAAATATCATTCTCCCAGTCGACTGCTTTCCACAGTATTTGCCTGCCAAACATATCAGTTTGGATGTGGAAATTCCCATGGAGTGGAATTTGCTATGGTTGAAGCTTTATCCTGCAAAAAAAGGGTTTTATGTTTAACTCCATGCAAGTCAGGCATTTTTCATTTCTGTTCAGTTAGCAAATTCAACACTGTAACTGCTAATGCAGTTTATTTGCAGGAGAACTTAAACTTTAGAATACAACGCTGAACATTTTGCTCTGGTTGTGTTCTGAAGGAGGACCAGGGGCCAGGAGAGGTGAGCACAGAGCAGCGTGCGAATGTATACAGACAGAAAAGCGACCAGGAGCTCACTCTTCTTCTCACCACTGGGCTGGAGGTTCAGCAGGTAACTGTGCAGGATGGTAAGTAATGAAGTGAAACAAACACTTGCACATCATGCAAGGTCTGTAGCAAATTGGGAAGGCTGATGAAGTGGCTAGGAGAGACCTTGATCCTTGCCATTGATCTTTCCTAAGTCAGCTTCAAAGTTGCATTTTCTCCAATGATGCCCATGAAGATGTCATGTGTTTGGGGTACTTCAGTCTCACTTCGTTGGCCCAGCCAGGGCTGATCACATATGGCCTTTTGTTCCATTTTGTTCCAGAAGCAGCATTCCAATCATTCAGCCCTTGCTGCAGCCTCCATGGTGAACTTGATGGTACTTGGACTGTTTTCATTCAGTCCCTGACTCTGTATGGCTCTACTAGGGAACTGCCAACTCTCTAATAAGCGCATGCTTTCAATAGGTTGATTATAGCACTATGTCTGGTCTCAGTGCAGTTGCCACCATGACATGGTCCTTAAATGACTCACGCCTGCTGATTTGGGCTATGATCCAGGGTGGGCTCACTATGAGTCAAAGCTCTTCCAGGGCATATTGGGATCATTTTTATCCCAGATATGGAGATTCTTCAATATGAAGATTTTGAGAAACGTAAACTGCTCATATCAGTAGGTTCTAGGTTCCAGATATCAAGCCACAAGATCTCCTTTTACAGTCCATCCTCCTATCTTGTCCTGTTGCTATGTACCCATTATTCTGCTAAATGTGGTGGAAATACAAACATCAACTGCAAATAATGAGCATTCTGTATTTTCAGTAACTATTCTGTGGATATTTTCCCTTCTGCAGCTTGTACTAAAAGCTAGGGCATGAAGCCTGTGCTAGTCCACCATTGGTCCCCACTACACACAAGGAACGAATGTGGAGAGAAAAATCCTAACGCTTTGATTGCAATGTAAGTGCATCAAACTCAAAAATGCATTCTTTATGTGTGAAATGTGTTTTCAGCCAGCAGAGCATTGGTGTTCCAGTTTACCGTTTCAGAGGAGATGGACTGCTGCCAGGTCGGAGGCCAGTCCTTCCTGGTCACCAACAGCAACTCCAGCCTTCTGCTGCAGTTCCAAACTCCAGCTGGTTTGTAGAGTATAGTCCTAAACAATGCTTCTTACCAGGATGGGGAGCTGTGATGAACGCTGAAAGAAACTTTGACTCCTTAGATATGAAGAACTTCCAGAGGTTATTGAAAACAAGGGCTAATGAAGAGGATGGGAAAGGAGACGACTGTGCCGAGAGAGGGTCGGCAGTGTTTGAAAAAAGGACCAAAAAGAACCCTGCACAGTGCTACCAGGTAACTGAGCCAAGAATCTTAACCTTGAGGTTTGAAGCTCCAAGTATAGTTTAATTGTTGCATGTGTTTATAGTTCCACAGCTGTCTGGCCCAGCAGCGCAGTCTGCTTCAGGACTACTTGAGGAACGCCACCTATCAGAAAGCCATTTTAGTCAATGAGGCTGACTTCAGAGACAAGGTGGGCTTCTTTAAATGGACTGCATTGTACCATAACACCTACTCTTGAGCAGGAGACAGCTCAAAGTTAACAGGTTTTATTGGCACAAAATGTGTTTCACAAAACGATGTTAAACAGGACGGACTCAAAAAGGAGACGAGGGTTAGACCCAGTCCAAAGTTTGAGTAAACAGCAAAGCTGTGAGCAGAGTGACGGGTTCAGGACTCAACTGTGAGCTCTTACTCAGCTGCAGGAGCCTCTGGTCAGGGTCTGAGGGTGAGTCTGATCTTGCTGGGGGCTTTTAGTCCACCCCTATTGTTTGGGCTGTTTTAGAGACTCTAACACAGAAGCAGTGTTGTTCCAATCTAGAAGTGGTTCCATGCATTTCTGTCATAAAAGGACTGTTGCCCCAATACTGGCTACAATTGACTCAGTTTTAAGCAACAGTTTGATTTCTGACACTTTCACTTTGTCTTTTCACTCTTGCTCTGTTGCGTTCGCTGTCACTGTGTTGGAAAGCAGGAACTTGAGGCATAGCCTTATTTAAAACAGATGATTTACTTGAAAAAGGCTCTGCTGAGTCATTAAAATGAGACAACTTTACTATTTGGAATGGAATTATGTTTGACAAAAAAGCTGCAGGTCATCTAGACTTAAAGAAATCTGGGCGTGTTGTTATAAAATTACAGCCGTATTGTTTTTTAAATTTTCATTAGAAGCTGACAGCAGCCTGACCCGGTGTCTGCCTGCTTTCTTTTCTCTGTAGGTGGTTCTGGATGTGGGCTCTGGTTCTGGGATTCTGTCTTTCTTTGCAGTCCAGGCGGGGGCTTCCAGAGTGTATGCTGTGGAGGCCAGCCCCATGGCGAAGTATACACAGGTCAGTGCATTTAATTGCTTAGCTTAGAGTTTATCTTTTCCATCACATTGATGGCCTTAAAACTGAGTAAGTTTAACTGTCTTTCTTTTAAACAAAGACATGCTTTAGCTTTCTCTGACTAAACTACAAGAGAAATTTGAGTTTTTTGAGCAAGGACTCAAAAAAGCCCCCCCCACACACACACACACCAGAGCATGGGGAACAATGTATGTGTATCTTGGCTTTGCTAAAGCCTTAAGAGAGACCAGAGTCATGTGCTCTCTCTCTCATGCACACACACACACACACACACACACAGGGTACATACATGAGATGCAGAGCGTGGCATTCTGGGGAGTTAATGGATTGCGGCAACATCTGGCCCAGAGTTTAGTAGGATAGGGGCTCCAGGATGCTGATGCACACAGTACAGGCTTGGACCGATGCTGGGAATCACTGATGGAAGCAAATATTCAGTACAACTGTCGTGTAAAAGTTTTAAAAGGCAATCACACAGCAGCAGTGAGAACAGCCATTTGTGAAAGTTGTCGTATTGGTGGCGTGGTGATGCAGTGGTACAAACTCCAGCAGCAGGCTTTCTATGTGCATTTTCTCTCTGGCTTCCTCTCACAGTCCAAAGACATCCGTGTTAGGTTAATTGGCGATTTTAAATTGGCCATGGACGTGAGGTTAGATAAGTGCTTAAAATATGCAGACACAAACATTGTATGAATGTATAGTTAAATGTGGCTTGTAAAGTACTTTGCACTCAAAGTGCTTTGACTCCAACTTTAGACTAGCTAGAAACTTTTTGACTGTTAACATGTTTAGCTATCATAAAGAGTGGATAATGAGTAGCAAGAGTGGCTTAAATGCTAGTCTCTAGGGCTGTGGACTGCACAGCAGTGTCCTGGTGCTGTGGAGGGAAGCTGATTAACAGTTGTGTAGTTTACAGTGAGGAAATATTTTCTGTCTCCGGCTCAGATCCTGGTGCAGGGTAACCGTCTCTGTGAGCAGATCAGGATCTTGGAGGGGGAGGTGGAGCAGGTCAGTCTTCCTGACATGGTGGATGTCATCGTCTCTGAGCCAATGGGCTATCTGCTAGTTAATGAGAGGCTTATGGAGAGCTTCTTGTTTGCCAGGAGATGGCTCAAACCCAATGGTAGGAATCTAGATAAATTGCTCCTGTGAGTTTCTGCAGTGGAATGGAAGCTATTTTTGATTTTCGATGTAACTGTTTTTGTCTTTCACTTACTCATTTTCTTTGCCTCTCTACCATTCTCTGCTTCTCCAAACTCCAGGTCTGATGTTTCCCTCCTGTGGAGACATTCATGTGGCTCCTTTCAGTGATGAGCAGCTGTACATTGAATACTACGCACGGGCCACTTTCTGGTCTCTCTCTCTCTCTTGCAAACCTATGCACGGACATAAATCCACGCCTGAGAACACAAACACACTGACTCTTTTTCTCGCTCACATGCACATCCACACATGTGTGCGCACACATTTGACATCAGTGAGGCATATTTCCTGTAAAAATGCAGTCCAGTCCTGACAAGCCAACAAAGGATGGGAGTGTTGTGGCCTTCTGGAGACCTTTAACGTTCATGGAGGCATTTTTGAACAAAACTGGAAAACGACCAAAAATAGTTTTTGTTTGTTTTGTTTTGCTTTTTAAATCCTATTCTCTGAAACACAACTGGACCCCAGCATGACATTGTGAGTGTTTTTAAACTTAAAAACCAGTTGTGTAGGAACGTTACTGATGCCCTACAGTAATCATCCTACCAAAGAACTAATTTTAAAAGTGCAAACAACAGGAAGACCGAGACATTCATTTCAAAAACAAAAGGCTTGAGTGGGATTCACGATTCCAGTGTGCTCACATCCAGGAGCTTAAGAATACGTTTGTAGCTATTTCTGCAGACTTTCTGCAGTCCTTTCAAAAATGCTGCACAATTTTATTAGAGAAACACTTTCATGTTGAGAAAAAAAATAATATTTAATTTTATAACATTTTTACTTTCTTTATTTGATGTGAAAGTACCTGCCCCATGTGGTTTACACTCCTAATTATTTGGATCTCAGGCCTGACACATCATGCTTTACAGTGCCCACATGTACCAGCATACTTTGGATAGTTTACAGAACATTTTATTAACCTAATTTAAAAGAAAGCTCTCACAGCAGAAAGTGCAAAGAAATGGGGATAAAAGACCAAAAGCAAAATAGATGTGAGAATAATTTATTTGCTTGATTTACATCGTCAGTCTGTCCACATGTTTGATGTGCTCATTCATATTCCTGCAATTCCTGGAAACAATACCACCTCTGTTCTGGAGTTTGCATGTGCATGCATGCATACTGGTGTGTGTGTGTGTGTGTGTGTGTGTGTGTGTGTGTGTGTGTGTGTGTGTGCGTGTGCGTGCGTGCACGCCGTTCCCCTCCCTGCTTCAGCACTATGTGCAGGTCGAGCTCAATCAGCAATGGGGAATGAATCTCCATCAGTTAATACTTTATTTTTCCTCACGTTTAAGCAGTAAAGATAAACACATTTCACAATATGACTCTTTGTGATCCAACATTACCTTTCATTGGTCTGCACATGCGTAACATGAACTATTGTTAAATATTTAGCTCAAACTATTTTAGGTGTTAAGGCTACAAATCATGGTGCTACAATCTGTGCTTGATACAATAGTTTGAGCCAAGCATGACTAACCGAGGCAGCATCTCGAGAGCACTAAGAGAGTGAGGGCTGAAATGACCAATGGTAACCAGACATTCAGTCAGCTGACTGCAAATTACTTTATATGTGCTCTTTACATGTTTCTCCTCAGGCATCAGCGGAGCTTCTATGGTGTGAACCTGAGTGCTCTTCACAGTGCTGCAGTGGAAGAATTTTTCAGGCAGCCTATAGTGGTACGGTGCACTGTATGATACAAAGCCCTGTGGTTCAAGTTACACAACTGTTGTGTAACATGTACCATGGTCGTTATATTGGAGCAACCAATATACATTGTCAGACTGGTGTACTGATTTTCATTCGGGCTCATTGCAGCAGAGCACAGTGTTTCCTCACACTCAACACTAGCACTCTATAATATCTGCTATGATCTGGATAGGTGTAAGATTAAAGAAGGAAAAGCTAAGCAATTTAGTCAAGAAACACAACTGATAAAGCGCTGAACAAACTCATGCTTTGCGTATGCATGGAGTGAATCTGTTTGCATTTATACAGCACTGATCACTCAAACCACTTGAGACTAAAAGCTATATTTTAAACATATGTTAGGAATTCAGTTCAATTTTATTTTATTTATATATAACGCCAAATTACAGCAGTCGCTAAGGTAAAGAACACTAATACCCACCCAACAATCAGCCCCTCTGGTGACAGTAGGGAGGAAAAACTGCCTTTAAACAGGAAGAAACCTCCAGCAGAGCCAGGCTCAGGGAGGGGGGGCAGTCATCTGCTGAGGGGGGAGAGACAGAGATTACAAATAACTAATGAGTAAGTATAAACCCCGAGGAAGTGAAAAGAGGTGAATGAGGAAGAAACACAAAGTGCATCATGGAACCCCCCCAGCAGCCTAGGCCTATAGCAGCATAACTAAGGGATGGTTCAGGATCACTTGATCCAGCCCTAACTATAAGCTCTATCAAAAAGGAAGGTTTTAAGCCTAATCTTAAAAATAGAGAGGGTGTCTGTCTCCTGAATCCAAAATGGAAGCTGTTTTTTTTTAAATGACTGCAGATCAATCCACAGTTGTTCTGAATGTCTGTCTTTGTTGCCATCCTGTAATGAACACAGGGAGTTTCTCCTGTTGTGTGTCTGAGAGCTTACTGAACTGTTGAAGATAGTTCTTATGTAGTGCTTTTCTCCTCTGACTGAGCGCTCAAACAACACCTTTACCCCATGAGTAACTAAGTGCTTTAATTAGCTAACATTCACACTCCAGCACTTGTGTCAGAGAGCCCAAGGATACTTTGGCATGTAGCCTGGATTTGAACCGCCAACCTTTCGAGCAGTGGGGTTCCTGCTCTACCTCCTGAGCTACAGCCACCCACCCAAAGATGAAGATGATGCAAATATGTGTAGCCTTCACAGCCACTTAATCTGAGCACAGTTGAGCACTCGCTGCCACCATCATCAAAACAAGAACATGAGGGAACGTCTGTGCAAAGAACGCTTCTAGAAACTTCGAGTTAGAACTCCAGAGATGAGGAGAGTTCGTGCAAAGGAGCCCTGAATCTGGCCTGAAAGGAAATGATGGCCCAACACCTTACTGAGATGTTTTTGTTTTGTTTCCTTTCATTTGTCATTACTCTGTATGTGATAGTTGGCTCTAAATTTTGCACTGTGATCAAAAGATTGTAATAAGTGTAAATGTGTCTTTGCAGGATGCATTTGATGTTCAGATCCTCATGGCCCGGTCGGTCAAGCACTGCATCAATTTCCTGGAGGCTAAAGAAGAGGATTTACTCAGGTTAGGCTCACAGGATCATGCTTGATAGCTAATGCCTCTATATGTATATATATATATATATATACACACACAGTCATTGTGTCATATTATTGATGTTTTAGGATATAGTTGGAATATAGCTGTGGGCAGTTATAAGTTTAAAAACAAGCAGATTAGTGATTATATGAATAAAATAATCTATGTAAAACAAATAAACGTGTTGCTTTTGTTATACTGTTTTATTAATAATAGCTTCACCATTTCAGTTTTTCTGAATATTTGAAAATAAATTATTCACTTCTTTTACCTCTGTTACATTTTTCTACTTAATTATGTTATTGCTCAATAATATTTTACATTTTCAGCTTGGAAAGTTCTTACAGCCCACTGTTTGAACGTGCAGTCCAGCAGCTCCGAGAAACGCATAATAACATTTGAACATATAATGAAAAGTGCAATGCTCTGGTTGCAGAATAGAGATTCCCTTCGTGTTCACCCTGCTCCAGTCTGGCCTGGTGCATGGGCTTGCCTTCTGGTTCGATGTGGCATATCTGGGATCCAAGTAAGAAATCTTTTGCCTTCTTTCCAAGAGTAAACTGAGCCACGATTTTCAGTGACAGAAAGGTTGCACTGGCCACTTGAAGTTGTTGGGTGTGGATCTCATCGCTCTCTCTCCGTGTAGGTCCACAGTATGGCTCTCCACTGCCCCCACAGAGCCTCTGACCCGCTGGTCCCAGGTCAGGTGTCTACTTCAGACGCCACTCTTTGCCAAGCTTGGACAGACTCTGTCTGGAACCGTCCAGCTGGCTGCCAACAATAGGTACAGCTGCTTTATTACCTGCAAGACAGAAAGGAGCTAGCCTGAATACCCTGCTTTACTTTCACATGAGCTGGATCTGTGTAGTTTGATTGATCAGAAATTTGTCTAAAATTTACATAAATGAAACACAATTTTAACTATGACTTAGGATTTATGTTTTATAAAGAGACAATGCCAAGATTTAGATTTAGTTTATATTGAGCTCGTTTTTTTGCACACTTTGTTGCTGTTGCAAATGAATATAAGGCTGCAAACAATTATCTTCAATATCAAATGATTTTTCAGTTGAATGTAATCAAGTTCCTGATTTTTCTCCAATCAAAAAAAATACATAATCACTCAGTCAGTCAGAGAGAAGTCAGTGTGTTTCACTAAAGGCCCAACAACAAATGTCTATTTTGAGGCTACAGCGTGTTAATGTAGCAACATTTCTCTTTCTCACTCCAGACAAAGCTACGATATCCACATCACAGCTACAGTGGACCAATCAGGCTTCAGATCTGGAAACATCCTGGACCTCAAGAATCCTTACTTCAGGTCCTTCCTCTCTGCTCTGTAATACATACACGCTGATCATTTGCTAAATGCTTTGTCCATAAAGTTATTATTTGTCTTTGTTTTTCTTTCAGAAGTTACACAAGCTGAAATCTTCAAAATGCCTTTTGCCTGAATTTAAACATGGTTCACATGGCAAAACTGAAAAGCAGTAAATGTTTTTATTTTATCAGTTCATTTTCTGTCAACTCCTCTAGGTTTTATTTTTAGGAATTTCATGTATATTCATATTTTATAAAGATTACATGCTAAAATCTGATAAATATAGTAGAGTAAAAGATTTATGTATTTTGTACTTACAGAAATGAAATATCTTTGTGGAACTCTGTGTTGAGCTGTATTCAGGTTGATACAAGCCTCTTGATTGTTCTAACGATGCGTTTTTTGTTACCATGTTCATAAATAGATGAGCCATTGTTCAGCCGTGTTTTAAAGGAAATAAAATGAAAACAAAAGGTTTAGATACACCTGTACAGAGGTGCAGGATAGCTTCCTGGCTCCAAAGCTGAGTGTGCAGCACTGAGCTGAGCACAGCCCGAGCACTGAGGTAAAAGTGAAACTGCATGTTTTAACCCTGTTATTGCATGATCAAAAATGCCATTTCCATCTAGCAGGCAGAGCGAGCTGCTTCTTAAAATGACGTGAATATAGCAGCTTTAAAGAAAAATAAATTGACTGTACAAAGAAATGGCATCTATGCTTTTCTGATCATAACTGCAGTTAACAACAGGGCAAAGCAGCAGCACAGGAAATGGGACCAAGTAAATCAAAATTGTCAATTGAAAAACATCATTGATATAATGTATCTCACAATATTATAACAAGTTTTGGGCCTTGCCATTATTGTTTTCTCCTACTCTCAATCTGATCACAGCTTTCTGTGTGTACTGCTGAGCTGTGTGCAGCATGGCCAGGGTTTCTTTACATTTAACCAGCTTGACAAAACTTGAAGCCTCAGGTACAAAGACACTGCTTACCAACAACATTCTGCTTCAGGCACTGAGTGTGCTCGCACATAAAAATGGGCATTTGACACATCGTTTGACTCTTTGTTCTGCTTTAAATTGATCAACTAAGAAAAGACAGTTATATTTCCCCCAAACTGTAATCCTGTGAATTCATTCATCACAAGCCCTATCCCAGCTGACGGGACAAGAGGCAGGTCGCCAGCCTGTCGCAGGGCTAACACAGAGACACACAACCATTCACGCCTACAATTAACCAAACCCTAACCCCAGTAAGTGCACGTCTTTGGACTGTGGGAGGAAGCCCACGCAGACATGAGGAGAACATGCAAACTCCACAGAGAGAGGCTGGGCCAAGGTGGACTTGAGCCCAGGCCTTCCAGATGGTGTTCTAACTGTGAGGCAGCAGTGCTAACCATCGTGCACCCCTAATGATTATATTTATAATCAAATGAGTTCATGTCTTTATGTTACCTGTCAGTGCTCTTGATGCTGCAGTTTATTCGCAGCTGCACTTTAGAACTCTGCAGCTCTGACTTGAAACATTTAAATGTGAAAGTTTGTTCAGTGTCAGTTCTGAAGCCTGGGGACATAAACAAAGAAACCAACCAGGAAGTACCAGAAAAGGGCAAACTTTCAAACTGAAAACACACAATAAAATAGGAATCAACCAATGACCTTAACCCTGTAAGGTCCAACGTGCTAACTTATTACCGTAAGAACTCTATAAGGCAGGGGTGTCAAACTCCAGGCCTCAAGGGCCGGAGTCCTGCAGGTTTTAGATGTGTCTCTGCTTCAACACACCTGAGTCAAATATAGAAGTCATTAGCAGGACTCTGGAAAACTCTCCTGCATACTGAGGAGGTATTCAGCCATTTGATTCAGGTGTGTTGGATCAGGGACACATCTAAAACCTGCAGGACACCGGCCCTCGAGGCCTGGAGTTTGACACCCCTGCTATATTGGTTGTGAAGCTTTTAGAAACATTAACTAGCCTCTGTTTCCTCTCCACAGAAAGCTGACAGTGACAAACCTCCACACACCTCAGCTCTGAAAAGCAGTAAAAATAAAAGTTGTTTAATAAAACAAGTCTGTTTTAAAGGTGATGTATTTTCTGTAATTTCCATGCATGCATTCATAGATTTGGATAAAAACTTGTAAATATTTGTAAAAACACTACCATACAAACTAGTTTTAATATGTAAAATCTGTGTGGTAAACTGTAGAATATGCTCATAATGAGTGCAACTCCAATGTGATGGTTTCGGCAAAACATGAAACAATAAATGTCCCACAATGATCTAAAACATCTGTATATATTTGTATTATCAGGACTATGGGGTATAAATGGTGTAAAATATGGGAAGCCAGCAGCCTAGCTGCGTAACTAAGGGATGCTTCAGGGTCAGATGATTCAGTATTTCTAATTCTAGAAATATTGAACAAATGCAAAAAAGCAGTCCTACATATCAGGGTTTTTCCTACGTATTAGTTAATGTGTGCACTGAAGGACATATCCTGGTCAAATTGGTGTTATTTGAGGCCGAGGTAATACCATCTAGTTTGTGTCAGTGTCACTACTGGTAGCACAAGGCAATACCTGGACCCTACAGAGGGTGCACAAGTAGTCAGCTCCTCTAAGATTGCACATCAATGTGTGCCACTGCGACACTTTAATACTGGCAGGTCCACCACTGGCACACTGTGCTTTTCAGATATAAGCAGGTTCACCCTGAGCCCATGTGACAGAGGTGAAAGGGTCTGGATACGCCATGGAGACCGTTATGCTGCCTGTAACATCTTTCAGCATGACCGGTGGTGGGTCGGTGATGGTCTGAGGAGGCATATCCATGTAAGGACGCACAGACCTCTACAGGTTACACTGTACAACGAAATCAGTAAAAAAATAATGGTGATATTCATGGCTGACTGTGTCTTAGGCAGGATTGGTCCCCAGGACCGCGTCCTGCCCATGTAGAGCTGGTTGTTTCTGAAAAGTTCACATTGTCCCAAGCTATGACGTGTAGAGGAAGCACTACCAGCTGATCCAGCTGTTCATGTGCAGCCATGCAATCCTGTAAACCACCCAGGAATGTGAAGAGGTGTTGTATGGCCCCAGGTTAGCATGGCAGTGGAGGACCCCCAGTTAGCAATGGCTGCAGAGAGGGTGACACTGCCACCCCGCTGGCCAAAGGGAAAGGGCGCTCGTGTCACCAGGATGTGGCCGTTGTTCAATTCTGAGAAAGGGGAAGGGGGAGGGGGGTGCACTTATGAATGCATATTATTTATTTATCTATTTATTCTCTTGTTTGTATATTCTTTTATATTGTTTGCATATCTGATAATATTGCGACTCTATCTCAATTTGTGTGCCTAAAAAGCGCTACTGGAACTTTAATTTCCCTGACGGAACCCTCCCAAAAGGGTTAATAAAGTTTAATCGAATCTATGTTGCCGGCGGCACTGTAAGGAACATCACAGTATTTGTAGTAAATGGACTAATTCTTATATAGCACTTTGCTGTATAAGCGCTTTGAGTGCTCAGACCGAGTAGAAAAGCGTTACGTAAGAGCTAGTCCATTTACCATTTCTATTCTATCTGAGCACTCAAAGCGCTTGTACAGCCTGGAGTAGCCAGGAATCGAACCGGCAAGCTTCCGACCAGTGGGTGACCTGCTCTGCCTCCTGAGCTACAGCCACCCCCTGTCCCTGAAGCAAATGGCTGAATTAGCTCCTCAGTGTGCAGTCAGGTTCTCCAGAGTCCTGCTAACGACTATATTTGACTCAGGTGTTGAAGCACCTCAAGGCCTGGGGCGTTTCTCAATATGCGTACTTGTGCGGACTTGTGTTCTCGCGTACTTGTGAAACGTCATCACTCTCAGCCCAAGTACTGTTCCAAACCTAAGTACGCATAAAGGCAAGTTCGCTGAAAATACCCGGATGTGTTCTCGCGCCGCCCCGTTTATCGAGTATGCATCAGTGGTGACTTGTGTGGACTTGGTGCGGCCAAGTATCCCAGAATGCATTTCGAACAAAACTCAAAACCAATAGTGGTG
>VUQK01038973.1:0-11848 GCA_015106715.1 Bujurquina vittata
CCGTTGTTAAAGGGAAAAACAAAAAACTCAAAAAAAAAAAAAAAAAAACCCACACGAGAAAACAGCAAATGTATCAAGAGCCGGGTGCTTGTCCTTTTGTTTTTTTCTTCTTTTGTTGTTTTTTTTTTTTTAAACACTAAAATGCACTGAAAGGTTCGTGAAATTTCTCAGAAGGATCTTCTCCACCCAACTACATCTGTGTGTGTGTGTCTGTGTGTGTGTGTGCGCGTGTATATAAAAACAATACATGATCAAAGTGTCCGTTGAGTGTCGTCGTCCCAGCACGGGAGCGCCGTCGCTTGGTAAAACATCCTGAGTGAGTCCGCTCAGGATGGCAGAGAGTTCAACGTTAAAATCCTCAGGCACGCATATCAAAATGAGGTGGATGTCGACTGATGCGGTGAGGCGGGCGCGGGGCGTTTCCTGAATGCGAGCAGCGGCCCGCACTTAAAGGAACGGAGGGGAAAAAAAGACAAAAAAACACAATCAAAGAAAGGAAAAAAACCCCACAAAGCCGACCAACCAGGGTCAGCCATTTATCCCCTCTTGTTGATCCGTGTTTTCGCTAGCTCATCCGGAGTCGGCTAATTGGCTGATCATAAGCTGGACTCCTTGGGTGGGAGGTCCACGTTTGTCACCATGGTGACGACAGTGACGATCTCCTCGGGCCCGATGACGGGCGCCTGGCGCTGCATCTGTCCGATGCGCTCCTCCACGCAGCCGGCAGACAGGCGGGCCTCGGCCTCGTGGTCCCAGCAGTCCTCGATGGTTTCGCAGAGCATGGCCAGACCCTGAGGGACAAGTTCAGAGAACCATCAGGCTCCGTTATACATTAAAGACCCCACAGTACTGCATCATCCCAGCAGAGCACTTTGTTCTCTAACTGCAGGCTTACTTGTGGTTCCTAGAGGTTCTATCTGCAGAAATCCAATTTGGATTCAGGAGACAGACACGCTTGCTACTTTTAAGATTAGATGTATAATTTTTTTTAAACCTTAATTTTGTGAAGTCACATTTCAAGATGCACCCAATAGGTCCTCATAAGTCACATCCACAGACCGGCCTCTCCTGAAGGCGGGGAGCCGGATATTCTTCTCCAGAAACCTGCTGTCAGTCTCTCCACAGAGAGAGACACTGCTAATCATAATGAACTGGCAGGCAAAACTAAGTTTTCCCAGTATTCTGTCTCACAGACTGGTGCGATATCCATTTTTCCCAGTACCTCCAGTCTCAAGTCTCACACGGTCTAACACTGACCATCTTCAGGTATTTCACTCAGACCTTAAGGTGTTTCAGGAGAGTTCCCTCCACAAAGCAGAGCTTGAGCGTCTTCTACATAATATATTTAACCAGTCCTCTTCTGTTAGCTCTATGTTTGCGTCTTGTTTAACGCATGGAGAGACCTCCATTCGATTGCGCGCCGATCTGTATACATCAGCAACAACTTTAGATTCTGTCCCCCCCTCCTCTAAAGGCTTGATGCACTTTTCAAAAATGGAAGTCTTAACTGAAGCAATCTGAATATAAACTGAATATAAACTGGTATAAACTGCCACCCAGCGGAGAATTTGTGCATTTCTTTTAAATTTCGAGTTATTGAATTCTTTGTGCCGCATGCTTAAAGGCACTGCAGTCCAGATAGATACTTTATCTAGACAGCTCTTTTGAAGGATCAGAAAGATGCATATATTTATTCAGCTTTGCTCTAAATGCTTTCATTTTGCATCACAGTGGGCAGTCACACCAGGAAAATATGCAGCTCTGCAGTAATCCTCCCCCTTTATCTTTTATAGTCGTAATGTTTGAAATCTAATCCTTGGGTTTTGTTTCCCGAGATAAATATTAAAATCATCCGGTTCCCTTTTTGATGAAGCTTATGGATCCTAAACCATCCCTTAGTTATGCTCTATATTAAGCTCTATTTTTAGGGATTTTCTAACAAGGAAAATTCTGAGACTAAGCTAAGACTGATTTCCACGCTCTTCATTTAAAAAGAGCCAAAGGTGTTCATTCAATCCGTGGACATGAATGGACTCCAACTATGATCAACTTGGCCAAATTTTTTTTGCCGCATTAACTTTGCCTTTACTCTGCCACACTTTGTTATATCTCCTCGTCTCTCTTTCTTCTTCCCCTCACTCCTGCCCTGCAGATTTGGGGCTCGTTCTGCTCTTCCTGTTAAAAGGCAGTTCTTCCTCCCCACAGTCACAAAGTTTGTCTCTACCATACTATTTAAATATGAGAATTATTTCTCCAGGTTTTTGGTTATATTTCTACACAGAAGTTGGTTCAGAAAGAAAGTTTAGTTTAATTTTTTTCTACATTATGATTTGTTTTTTAATCCTACTTATCTCTGGTACTGGATCTGCGACACACATACCTAAACCTGACCAACCGCAGCAATTAACATGACTCTGAAGTGTGTTAGATAGTTGTACCTGCACAGGTAGGTGCTGGAGTTTCTCTCTTTGAGGTCTTTCACTCAACCCAAAATTATTTCGACAAAAGAAGCAGTAACCGTACATGCATAGGAGGAAATGATAGGCTGTGATGTGACGTGTCGTTACATTTCTAGAGGTGTAAAGATACGACGCAGGTTTCACCTAAGACGCCTTACCCACAGCGTAGCTTTAACATATATTCAGCAGCCGTTTTCAGACCTGTTCTGCCCTCTCTGGCATCTTTTATGAGGCACCAAATATTTTAAGACACAATGAATGAATCAAACAGCTACGAGACACCCTCAACAAACACTGCCCTCATCTCTCACCGTGTGTTTCTGCCAGCAGTCTCGCAGGCAGGGCCGCAGTTTCTTATGCACCACCACCTCCTGCATGTCCTCCAGCGACGGGTGCTGACCCACCTCCTCCTCAAAAGGGAGCATGTACTCATCTACTGGGCCTGGAAATGTGTGCACATGACCAAAATTAAAATTCAAATGGAATAAATAGAATAAGACAGAGTGGATAAGACTTGACCACGGCGCTGGTGGTCTCACCGTCGGCAGCTGTGCACCGCGACGCCAGCTCCCACAGAACGAGGCCGAAGGCGTACATGTCGATGCGCAGGAAGGAGTCACGCTGGAAGTTGATGGCGCCCTCCAGCACTTCAGGAGCCATGTAACGCCGTGTTCCCACCTACATGTTCCACATTGGAGGTCAAAGTCAGCATCCGTGCAAATACACGAGCACCTAATTAAGCAGTCGTGTAAAGTCTTTGCCAATTAAATGTGTTTACAATACTTTAGTGTGATGTTTTTATTTAACTTCCATGACAGGAAAAAAAAAACAACTTATATTTCAAACACAAATCTTTCCAGGGCGGCTTCAAAGACTTTTGTCCTATGCTGCCACCTAAAGGTGTCACTTCTTAAGTGGACATATTATGCTTCTGCTTGCTTTCCGTCACACATAAATGCAGATGAGAAGAAAGCTCTGAACCTTTAACTGTGAGCTGTACCTGTCCATGTGTGTCTCCTGCTGATTTTCCTGCCTCAAACTTCAGTGCGAGGCCAAAGTCAGCTATGCAGGCTGTCAGGTTATTCTTTAACAGCACATTCTTACTCTTAATGTCCCTGAAAAGAAAACAAGGCACAGCAAATGTAATTTCAGTTCACTCAAACTGATGCCAGAGTCTTGATAACGGCTGATTTTTCCACAAGTTTAGACAGCGTACCTGTGAGCGATGGAGGGCTTGTGCCCGTCCTTATGTCCTGGGATGTCTTCGTGGAGGTAGGCTAGGCCGCGGGCTGCTGACTGAGCGATGTGGCAGAGCTCGTTCCAGGACACCACGTTGGCTTTCAGGTAGTCTGTCAGCGAACCCTGGAGAAGGAAAGATGGCTATTAGTATGAAGAAAAATCAGATCCACATACACTATGTTGCCAAAAGTATTTCCTCGTCTGCCTTCACGCGCACCTTCAGTAACATCCCATTCTTAATCTAGAGGGTTTAATATGTTGGCCCACCCTTTGCTGTGATAACAGCAAAAGGAACAGGAAGGGGCCATCCTCAAACTGTTCCCACAAAGTTTGGAGCATGAAATTGTCCAAAAATGCCTCGGTATGCTGAAGCATTAAGAGTTCCTTTCACTGGAACTGAAAACTCCTGAAAAACACCCCCACACTATAATCCCCCCTCCACCAAACTTTACACTTGGCACAATGCAGTCAGACAAGCACCGTTCTCCTGGCAACCACCAAACCCAGACTCATCCATCAGATTGCCAGATGGATGAAGTGTGATTCATCACTGTTCTAGAGTCCACTGGCAGCATGCTTTATGCCATTGCATCCAATGCTTTGCATTGAGCTTGGTGATGTAAGGCTTGGATGCAGATACTCTGCCGTGCGAGCCCATTCCATGAAGCTCTCTGCACACTGGAGCTAATCTGAAGGCCACATGAAGTTTGGAGCTCTGTAGTGACTGACTCTGCAGAAAGCTGGTGACCCACCAGCCACGAAAGGCCAGTTTTACCTGGCAGACCCTACCGGGGGTTACTTTACATTTCTACGTGTGAGGCAAAGCTCCCTCTGGGCTGGGGGAGAGATGGTGCCCCAAGATCTTCTTACTCATGAGTGATGGAAAGGTGGAGTGTGAGGTGGGCCGGAGGATGATGGAGGACAAGACAAATAACTAATTGTGTTTAACTGTTATAAAAGCTATAAAATGTTTATTAAATGAAGTCTAGAAATGTGTGATTTTACTAAATATATCCAACAGTCAGCGTGACCATAAAACCTTTAATTAATTAAGAACACATTAAAGGTTGATCTGCATCAGTGTAGTAACAGTGATTTCTCTAATGGCTGCAAATCCACTGAAGCTTCTTGTTTTTTTACTTTGTAGCTGATTCCACCAGATAAAACAATTAGACTGGATACACAAGTTTCAATATTGACATTTTTGAGATGATTATCGAAGAAGAAAGAACTTCTGGAGCTCAATAAATCCTCTGGAGGGCAATAAATGACATTTACAGCCTACAAGGCGTCCTCTTAAAACCACAGCAAAGTCTGCCAGTCGCCTCTGTCCCCGAGCCAACTTCCTGGATGCTCATTGTTCTCTCTGAATAGCCGAGCTCTGATAAAACTGATTCACTGAGCTCCCTGATGTGATCGCTCGCCCTTTGTCTGTTTATGAAGAGCGGCGCTCGTGTTACTTTTAAATATTAGAATCAAACAGCTGAAATGTAACTGCAGATTTTAGCCTTGAAAGGGACAATTCACCCTTTAAATTAATTTTATTTTTTTTCCTCCTGTCAGTAAAACTGTGCGCCACATGATAATTATATGAAATCCGAGAAAAATTAAGCTCAGTTATTTTTAAGCAGAAAATCTCTTCAGAGTCCTCTAAACATTTAATTATAAACATAAATGATGGAACAGCAGGTGTACCTATTAAAGTGGCTGGTGAGTGTATATTAAAACACAAATCTGTGCAAATAAACAAAAACCATGGCCTAATCATTCGATAAATTAATAATTTAAGGACAAACTCTTGATAAGACACTCTTTGGTTTGTACTTTCTGTCCTGCAGCTGCTGCACTCATGCTCTCATTAAGTGTCCTTTGTAACGATGAACCCTCGATGCATTAATATCCCACATTTCTTATATTTGATATTTTTTAATCTGCATCTCTATTAGTGTTTTTCTGATACTACACAAAAAAATAACTCCACGAGCTTTGTTGTGCTTGCACAATGACAAAAAAGGTCTTGAATCTTGAATGTCAACATAACACAAGGTCACCGGTGAAGGCCAAAGGCAAACGCAGTTGTGTAGACTGACCACTAGAGGGCAGGCAACTCCAACACATCATTAGTTCAGCTTCATATGAAAGCTTTCCAGTGTGTGTGTGTGTGTGTGTGTGTGTGTGTGTGTGTGCGCACGCGTGTGCATATTCTGTGTGACAGCTTTTAACATCCTCGTGGTGGAAATGTATGAAAAGATATAAATTACAGGGATTTTTTTCCCCCCAGAGCGAGACGCAGCATGTACACAGCTCCACATCATAAAGCTGCTCAGGTGGATCAAACATCGAGGCACGAATCAGCTGTGAAGGAGACGCCAACTTTTCGACATCTGCTCCTTTTAGGTTAAAGTTTAAAGACGTGTGCTTGTGGAATAATTACAGTTTCCTCCCTTAAACCTCTTGAGCTCCCTCCACCCCAGAGTGAAGCGGTTTTCCGAGAGTTGCATTGTTACGGAGAGAAATTTGCCTCCAAAGTGTCACGAACGTGAATGATATGATCCGCAAATGTGTGCAGTGATTTGTGTGCAACTTTGCGTGCTCCAATCCACACACAAATACAAAGCAATTTGTGCACACGTTAAACCATTTTACACGTGCGTACATGCAAACCTGAATAAACAGTGATGATTTATGCACAATTTTTGAAGTTCAGCTTCACAGATCAGATCATTTTTGCTTTCAAAAAGCTTCCCGAGCGTACAAACACCTAAAAATATTAGAGACTCTCTTTGCTCACTTACAGATCCTGATACGCACAGATCGCGTCACGTGCCAACACTCTGCCAGCCTAGCACAGACCCAAAAATGTAAGCTGCATTCAAGTGCTAGTGGAGAACTGGGACATCTGGCCTTCCTCTGCTCATACTTTCAAATAAAGCGGACGTCTCTTCTTCTAAATAAACAGAGCAGCTCTGCTAGAAAACACACAGCAGCACCGGCAGCATTTAAAGCACAAAACAAAAGAATAGGACTGTGTGTCACATTTGCTTTTCCAGTTCAGCGCTGTGGAATAAACTAAACACACAGTCCTAAATCTGACTGTGTTATTGTAACAGGAACAAACCATTATGAGCTTTATGACTTCAAAGCACTTGAAGCTAAAAAACATATTTGTTAGATTAAAACAGCTGAGAGCAGAAAGCTGCTGACTTGCTGATGAACTCAGAGGACACAATGTTAGCCTGCTGTTATCAGAGACAGGGGAGATTAACATCAAAGTGTTATTCCACATTACCTGGATTATATCTGTATTCAAAATATACAGAGATTAGTTAGCATAGACTCACTCCAGAGGGTGAGCCACAGGGACGTGCGGCCATGGTGTTCCCCCATTGGCAGCTGAGCACTGACTGACTTTTTCCAGCAGAAGAACATCCAGCATGTAGCAGCAGCTTATTTAAGCCATATATTAACCTCCAATTACAGACCAATTACAGTCACTACTGTTATTTAGAAAAAGAAATGTCGGTTTTATTTGAAAAAACAAACAAAAAAAGAAAAATGCTGGCCTACAGAGGAACCCCCAGATGTCCCAGTTCTGCACTAGCACTTAAACGCAGCTTACATTTGTGGATCTGTGCGAAGCCAGAAATTAGTTTCAAAACCCCACCTTAGTAGATCTGCGCACATCAGGCGATTCCTGCATGCATTTAAGGATCTGCGAGTCAGTGAAAGGGATGCTGCGTGTGTTTTTAGACGTTTGAACGCACAAGAAGCTTTTTGGAGGCAAAACTGATCTGATTTGCATAAATCATCGCTATTTATTTGTTTGCATGTACACATTTCTAAAGTAAGTTTACACGTAGTCAAATTGCTTTGTGTTTGTGAGTCCTGAAAAGTTACACACCAGTCCCTGTACACATTTGCAAATCTCAGTGTACGCTTGTGGATCACATTATACACATTTGCAACACTTTAGAGGCAAATTTTTCTCCATGTATGGCAGGGGTTAAAGCCACACCACCACACCCGCAAGCTTTTAATTTTTCCACCCTTTATTCACGTGAGGAAGCCTCCTTGAGCACGCCGATTCAAATCCTCGGTCTGGCTGAGAAAATTTGGGCAAGCGAAGCGTACAAGAATCGCTCTCCACTTGGCTGGTAATGACCCTCAAAACACAGAGGCACTTAAGAGTCCCGAATACTACAAAAACTGCAGCATGGAGGGTGAGTGGAGCACAAAAGGGGGCTAACACAGCTTAAGCCCACTTTCTCTGCACAAAAAAGAAAAGGAGGAAGAAAAAAAAAAGGCAGCACGAGGCATATTGTGACTATAGATTAGATCTTAAGCACCAAGCAAAATCGATAAAGTGTGAAGGTTTCATGCATGTTTTCCCCTCTTTTCCAGTGTTTACAACTTTGTTAGATGGCTGGCCCTGGAGCCTTTTAGATCTGTGTGCAAAAAAAAAAAAAAAACTTGATAAGAGACGCTAAGCTTAGCACATCGCTGAGCTTACATGGACACAAACAGCCCAGTTAGTGGAAGAAATCAGGTGGGAAATCAGAGTTTGTTTACATGTGCTTTAGTACACTGTGTCTGAAAAACAGAGCCACAGCGCACCATTTAGATATGTTTGAAACAAGACTTATGACAGTTTTTCTAACCTCTTCTTCCACTGTGGAAACTTGTGTACAAGTTTATCAAGTCTTAAATATTTTACTGAGAAGTACACCTAGCTGTTTTTTGGTTTTTTTTGGTTGATCTTACAGCTGTCTGCTGTGTTTGAGTGGCTGTCAGGTTTAAATCTGGATACATTATAAATTTAAGACATATAAAATAGAAAGCAACTTATTGTTATTGTTCAAAAATGGCTCTAAAAGCAAGTTGTGTTGACATCCTCAGTTTAATATCTTTCCTGGGTACCAATAATAAAAAGGCAGGGATTATACCACAGACTGTACATAAAAGATGGACAGAGCCATTATGACATCACAGACTGTAAACGAGCATTTCAGGTTAGTGCCTAAACATTTCATCTTATTAACAGAATTTGGGGTTAGTATCCAATTTTTTTTCTACATCTTTTTACCTGCTGAACTCATGAAGTTCTTTTAGAGATAATTACCGTGTATTGACTTTAAAACATCCCTCAAAGACTTAATGGTCCATCTTCAAACTCATGCAGGATGAGCAGTGCACTGAAACTGGTTTGAAAAAGATCCACCTCTATAAATGCTTGGCATACAAAGCAGGCTCAAAGATCAGTATGAAGCTCAGATCTTCGACCCTGGAGGTCTGAGACATCCCCAATGTGTGAAAGGTGGTTGAAGGAAAGAGAAAATGTACAACACGTAGAGAAAAATCAGGGAGTCCTTCAGAAAATGTGGGAGCCAGTTACCAGTCCGATTGCAAAAGTTAAAATCAGTAGTTTGTTATGGAAACTGAACTCTCTCTAGAGCCAAAAGAAGATGCAGAAGTCTCAAACTGTTGTGACATGATTGTTCTGGTGCTTTAAACGGTGACAGTAACAGTGTAAGATGGACAAAAACAGTCATTAATCCAATGACTGTTTTAGAAATTCAGTCCAGCCTGCTATTCTACACGTGCTGCTTGAGTGCAGTCAGGTTGAAAATGACTCAGTAAAGAAAAGAATATGCATCTCTGCAGCCCTGACAGCGTACCTTGTCGTGGTAGGCGGTGATGAGCCACAGCTCCAGGTCCAGGTTGTTGTTCCTCTTCTCCACGCCGATAAAGTGGAGGATGTTTTCGTGCTTCATGCCGCTCACGCTGTAGATCTCATACTCGTTCTGCCAAGACAGCTTGTCCTAGACACGAGCACAGAGGCAGAGATGCAGATGTTATTTATGCTGCCGTGCCACCCAGTCGACAGAAAGTAAAAGGCAGGTCACGACTAGCGTTGGAAAAAAGCATACATAATAAAAAGTTGCTGTTTTTAGTCTATTCTTTGTCTTTTATGTTGTACTGCCTCATTGGGTTTTACATCCTGGCTTCTTATTTTTTGATATTAAAACAGCTGCGTGGAGCTGAGTTAGAGTCCAGACATTATAGCGGAGACACTTGGCACCCAAACAATCCTGAGACAACTCCTTAATGACAAAGGCAGCTCAAACATAAAACGCATCTTCGTTTATCAAATGGTCCGAAACAACAATGACAAAGAAGATAGAAATTATAAGGTTTCCACCAGAAAAGCTGTTAGGCTGGATGAGAAAATAACAGCATTTAAAGAAAATGACATGTAAACTTAACAACCCCCCCACCCCCCAAAAACAAGCTTATTCAAAGAATTTATTGCTCATTTCAGTTTAGTTTTTACTAGTTTAAGGACATTTTACCTTCAGTTTCAGGGACTGTTAAAGCATTTGTAGTTATGATTATAATATGGCGGATGTGTGAGGGGCAGGATTTAACAACTACAACACAAGCACAACATGAACACAACACTTTGTGAAGGCAGCTGAATAACAATCAAGCAGACATCTCCAGTCTCATCAGGCTGGTTGTTTTGGCAAATGTGACCCGACCAACAAAGAGTCAAACTTGAGATGTTTCCTCTTTATTTCAGTCAGTCTAGATTCTTTTTTTTCGCATCTGGTTTTAGTTGTTTTGTTTGAGGTATAAGCCTGCACAAAGACAAGGGGCTGAAAAATAAAATGCACGATGCTGCAGTTCCTCTAACGACCACAAGGGTCAATCCCCATAGACATCCATGCAAAATGTCCAACAGAAAGAACGACTGTAGTTTTTGACTAAAGAAAGAAAAAGAAGTAAAATCAGACCCTGTACCTGGATGGGGAAGATCTTGACGGCCACGTAGTCATTCAGTAGCTGGGCTTTCCACACGCAGCCAAAGCGCCCCCTGGCTTTCACTTCGATCAGCTGCAGCGGCTTGTGTCCCAAAATGGGGGACGGGGGTGAGGGTCCGGGATCCTGCAGAGACAGAGGAATAGAGACAAAGAGAGTGGGGTTGTTATTCTTTTTACTTTTTGTGCAGAGCATCAAAATAGCGCTCGCTTACACCGAAGGTGACCGGGCTTTTTGGCTCAGCAACAGTGTGCCTGAGGAGCTTAGGCCAGCAGAATCGCTACACTGTTCACATCTTAAATCTTACACCTAACATTTATAGACTGCGGTGCCTCTGTGCTTTATTTATTTTCAAATTTCTGCTGTTTGTAAATTGGGGGAATGGCCGCTCCGAGAGAGCTGCATGTTTAAGTTTAGCCTCCGCATTACTGTGTGGACACAGCATGCCGAGCGGGGTTGGGATTCATTCATTTTAAATTCAATTAAAGCCCCTGAGGGGCTGCGTTTGCTCGAGTTTACAGAAGCGGGATTGCAACTGGAAGGTTGCCAGGTTAAAATCCAACAAGCAAGTTGAGGAAACGTGTGCGTTGTTGGTGGTGGAAAACCCGAAAGCTTAACCGCTGAGCAAGGCACACAAAGAACGAGGCGAGGGCTTAATTATGGATTTAATCAAAAACATTTAAGAGGCAAACGTGGCAGGTCAGAGCCCATGCGTGCGCTGTGCGTTCATGCTAATCCCACACAAACAAAAGTGAAAGCGAGTAAAGCCAAGTGTTCCAAATCTAAAGTAGGTTAAACACAGCTGGTGATTGGGATTAAGCTGATCACTTTCACATGTGACTTCACAGAGAAGGACAGAGGGTGAGCGAGGATAGCGAGGCCAAGACAGAGAGAGTGAGAGAAGGGGGGGGTAAAAAGAAGCATGCAGTGCTGGAGTCACATTTCCAAAGGATAAAAGGTAGAGGAGAAAGACTAGCACATGACTGATGGCGTTTGATGAAACCAGATAAGCTGCTGTAAAACCTCGACTTTCTCTGCATGCCTCTGCTGTCAGTAAGAAAGGAGAAAAAAGAGGAGCTTTTTTTTTCTTCCTCCCTGCGATGTTCATGTTTTCACTTGAATTGAGAGCTTACAGGGTGCCTGATAAGCTGCAGCAAGTTTCAAGACCCCGAGGCCGGCAGACACAGTGATAATATATCAGAGGTGCGCTCGTGTCAGTCCGAGTGTTTTTCCAAGCTAACGCAAAGAAAGAAAAG
The DNA here is from genome assembly GCA_015106715.1 of Bujurquina vittata. Classification (NCBI taxonomy): domain Eukaryota; kingdom Metazoa; phylum Chordata; class Actinopteri; order Cichliformes; family Cichlidae; genus Bujurquina; species Bujurquina vittata. The sequence continues at coordinate 11,774 of VUQK01038973.1, forward strand.
GCCTCTCTTTTGAGTTACACAAATTGAAGCAACCACTCTAACCGATGAGGTTTTTTTTTTTTTTTTTTTTTTTTA
>VUQK01038973.1:11868-25594 GCA_015106715.1 Bujurquina vittata
CGTGTCAGTCCGAGGTTTTTTCCAAGCAAACGCAAAGAAAGAAAAGGCCTCTCTTTTGAGTTACACAAATGGAAGCAACCACTCTAACCGATGAGGTTTTTTTTTTTTAAAAAAGGTGCATTTCTGAGCACAAATATTACCTTTTGTCTGGATTTACTGTTCGGGTTCTGGCATACGACCTTTCTTAAAGACAAACATGAGCCAGATCCAAGTCTCACACCAACTGTGAAAAATGAGCCAAGCCAGAGAAGCGTTTAACAGCAGGAGCCGTAAAAACAGCAAGGAAATGGCTACGGCTTTTTACCGTCTGCCCCTGACCAGATTACTGTGGCTGCAGGAGCAAACTGTAGATCCTTTAGTAACATTTATGGGTTTGATTTTTATCAACATGAAATTGAACTCTGGCCTTTAGCGCACACAAAAACAAAGCGTCACTGTGGGGCTGAAAAAGAGCACCTTTAAGAGCATTTTAGTAAATCTCATCGTTTTATTGCGTCTTCGCACCTCGAGACACTATTTGAGAGGGTGGAGAACGCACACACAAAAGAAAAAGTCTGAAAGTAGGATTTAGAAACAGAGGAATAAAATAAAATTAACCTTGGCTGGCTCTCTTGTGGGAGAAACAGCAACTTCGCTGGGAGAGTGACAGCACGGTCAGTTCACAGAAATTTTTTGCATAAATCAAATCATTTTTAACTAAATATAATTAAATCTATAGATGCTGCTAAAGTAAATTCAATTTGTTTCATTTCTTCTACACCCACAACACATCCTTGCTCAGCTTCATAAGTATTCAGCCCAATCTTGTTTAATTTTTCTGCGCACCGCTGCAGTGGATTTTAAATCAAACAATCAAGAAGAGATTAAAGTGCAGAGTCTACCTGTAATTCCAGAGGTTTACCAAAACTATTGCATTAACCGCTTCAGTAATACAGCCATTTCTATACACAGTCCCCCCAACACACACTGAAAACCTACGGACTGTTATTTTAGTCAAATGAGGTTTGTAACCATCTTGATGGAGCAAATAAGATGCCGCCAAAGTTTTCTCTCCAGCACACATATTGTCACAGACAGTGGTTGGATTTACACCACACCACTGTGGGCGCCGCTCCATTTCTGTCAGCTGTACAGTCCAGAGGAAAAACTCCACCCTTACTTTTTCCACGGGAATTAAAGAGTGTAAGTAGCACCTCTATAAAAGCAGAAATGTTGGCACTTTGTTGGTCTGGAGCATTCAGGTGTGTGTAAACACACCTGATGACAGCACAACTTAGCTTTGCAAAGTTACACATTTGAATAAACCACAAGACCTCTGGGACAAAGTGGAGATGTTTGTCCAGCACCATATTTGGAGAAAACCAAACACCTCAGACCAGCTGTCAGCACGGTGGTGGAGGGGTGATGATTTGGGCTTGTTTTGCAGCCACACCTTGCAGTCACTGAGTCCACCATGAACTCCTCTGTACACCAAAGTATTCTAGAGTCAAATATGAGGCCATCTGTCTGACAGCTACAGGTTGCCCCTAACTGGGTCATGAAACAGGACAATGATCCCAAGCACAGCAGCAAATCGCCCACAGAATGGCTGAAAAAGAAAATAATCAAAGTGCTGCAATGACCCAAAGTCCAGACCTCAACCTGACTGAACTGTTGTGGTGGGACCTTAAGTGAGCTGTGCATAAATGAACGAACTGATGCAACATTGTACAGGAGAGTGGCCAGAATTCCTCCACAACAATGTGAGAAAACTATTACTTCAAGTTAATGCTGCTGAAGGTGGTGAATAGCTACCGAATAGAGTGTATTTAGTTTTCCACAGGATTGCACAGACCGTCTATGATGCACGTCAAACGGCCTTTTCTCCTGGTCCAAACTGCAGGGATCACATTTTCAACGTGTAGTATCCACAAGTGTGCAAGAAAACAAAATGAAATAACTGCTGCTGCTTCTTTTGGAAGATATATGGCTGCCCATTTTTTCTGGGCAGTGTGAGGGGAATAGAGGATCTGAGTGGGAACTGGTATGTTTACTTAAAGCCTTTCCCCTCTAACAGAGAGCTGTGAGGCAGACCTGCTGTCTGCACACTGCTTTCACACCAAATGCCAGCCAAATGACAAGGAAAATTACACACCACGGTGCAGAGGTTGGATTTCAGAGGGGCCCGAACAGTCTCAAGATGGCAGCTTCGAAAACACTTTCAAGAACACATTGTGCTGACCAAAACAACCAATCTATAGATTCACACAAATGGTTCTGTGCATCTGTTTTTAATGCTGTTCTGTAAATATAGGCTCGAACTCTCAAACTTTCAGTGAGGAGGATCAGCTGGATTTTAAACTTTTTTTTTTTTAAACCAATCATTTACTTTACTGGGTCATGACTGGAGAGCACGTACTGTATTCATTGTATCGGAAAGTTAGCTTCCAGCTTGGCGACTGACCCTTACTCATTTATTAACCAGAGTCAGGATTTTTCAGGCTGTTATTTCAGACCTTTGTGCATAACTGAACTTCACAACCCCGTCATCTGGTATTACAGATGGGTTAAAGAATAACTGGACAGAAACCTGGTTTCTCTCAATTTGGACTTTTAATAAACCTGCAGCAGCAGAATGGATAAATGACTGAAGCTGTATCTGTTCTGACGTGTAACAGAAGATTACTGCTACAGCAGCACATGCTGCTCCATGAAACTTATAAAAATACCAGATGAACTGGTCTGTCTTGCTTTGAAAGTATCTGCTCAGTGTTTTAACGCAGGTTTCTGTTTAGCAGTTATCCTCATATCTGGGCCCATCTCCTATTGCTAGTGTGTGTTATATCTGATTTATGTCCCTGACCCATTTAAAGACTCCATCATGGTCTCACCTTAATGTCTCTGTCTGATCTGTGTTAACAATGTGCAAGAAGAACAAGGGGCAGATCTGACTCAGAACACCCTGTTTTATTGCCCTTTTTGACTCTAATGGGGACCATAATTTAGACAATGAACATTACAAGACTTTACAGCTGAGACTGAGACCATAAACTCAATAGGAATGTGCCTACCGAGGTCATAAATTCAGTGAGAAATAGGGCCATCTTCCCATACACGTCTGTGCAAACCAAGAGTCTTTTTGAACCCACAGGAGTTGCCCCCTGCTGGCTTTCAAAAGAATGTAGGTTTTTGGTTCTCCTAAACTGACTTAATTTTTCAGACACAAAAGCTACATCCATTTTTTTATAAAAAAAACCCAAACAACCCTATTTCTCTTCTTGGTGAACTCCACAGTGGTTCCTCAATTTTGGGTTGCAACTAATACCAAGCCGTCAGAGGGAAGACGCTGAAGGACTGTAATCAAATATGCCAGCATAGACTGCACAGTGGTTTCTCTCTATCTACAGAGACACCAATCTGAGACCAAGAATCGCCTTTATGACACCCTGATATCTGATGAGGTCCAGAAAAGGTGGGCTGAGGATTTGCATTTCTTTCGGGGCTTGGGAAAGTGGAAGGCAAAAAAATTAATTAAATTAAATTAAAAACAAACAAACAAACAAACAAACAGAATGGATGAGCAGTAAATCTGAGAGGGGACACTTTTCAGTGAAAATGGGTCAACAAACACTTGCTATTGAAGGACTCTCCTTGTGCCAGAAAAGAGGATGAAAACAAGTTCTAGCACATCTATTAAAAGTAAAAGGGACATATTATGGTAATTTTCTATCAAAAATTATCTTGTTCCAGTGGTGGATGCTCATAATAAACAAATTCAAAGTAAAAAATAATGAGGTCAGAATAAGCAAAATTAAGAGGGTTTTTTTTTCTACTCTTGCCTTTGTATGATGTCAGTAAGGCAGCAAAGCCCCACCTACCTGCTGTTCAAGCCTTCTGTTTGTGAGGGGCAACCAATCGTGAGAAGATTTGCTTGAATGGGGAGGTGCTAAAAAGGTTTGTTTCAGATTGCAGATAAAACGAAGGGGCGCTATGTGTTACTTTCAACTTTGAGTCATTGCAGTGCTCCTCTAGTAGAGTCCACTTTAGAGAAAATGCCCACTTTAAGCTTGCTTTCTGATCTGATTATTATTGTCATCATGGTGTCATTGATAGAAATCAAGCTATAATACAAGGATGCAAGCACCATGTTACAAAATAATTTTCTAATTTGTCTCTAGTCAAATTTCTGTGTCTTTATTGTGCTCAGTAATCCAACACTTTAAATTCAGATTATCATTTAACAATAAAAGTATAACTGGAGGACTTGTTGTGTTACATAAGCTTGCGAAAAAGCAATCAAGAAGAATTCCAGTGCATCCATCGCTCTTGGCAGTATAACTGATTATGATTCTGTTCAGTATTTAAATCGACTCAAGTCGTGCATAGTAATTTGTCAGAAAAATAAGCTCCGGTACATTTTGTTCTGATTGAAAATTAAAACCAACCTGATTTCCTGATGATGTGGTCAACAAATTATCAATAAAACCTGCATAGTATTAACTTTTCCTGTTCAGCCTCAGTATGTGATGTACACTTTGATGAGAAAAATTGATCACAGGAGGACCTGTTATGTTCAAATTTCCCATGTCGGTCAATAAAATGTACAAAAACATTAAAATCTAAAGATACAAGGCCAACACAAATTCCTGCACACCCACTATGGATTTTGATGCCTGATCAGCATCCGACACAATCCTGAAGTTGATCTGTCATTTCAGGACTCTCTTCTTTGTTTCTGGAAACTCGTTTCACTTCTGGGCTTCAGCCTGACGAGGCGAGGTGGCCCAGCCCAGCCCAGCCCGGCTCGGCTCAGCCTGGCCAGGCGTCCTGTGGGAGTCACCGGATCCCTTGTCCGATCGCAGGGCGCTGTGGCCTCAAATGGGGGCGCATTACACTTAGTCAGCAGACCACAGGAAACAGGAAAACAGAATCTGCTGCTTCACGCCCTTCTTCCCAACCCTCAACCATCTCCTATGGCCTAATCGGGTTACACTTTCATCTATTACATCAAAAATTGGTCTTTCAGGCCTCATTTGGTTTGTCCTGAGTTTAGGTGCAGATACGTAGATCTAAAACAACAACAACAACAAAAAAAAAAAACACTAAAACTAAATGCCAAGCTTGGTTTTAGGACAATGAGCAGTTATTCTGGCTAAAACTCCAGTATTGTGAGGTCATATCCGGTTGTTGACATGACCTTAAAGGAGCTAAAGCTGGGCTCTAAACTCCCTGAGTTATTTAGTGGGCAGCATTTTTTTCCAGCAAGGTCTGGAGATGTATTTTGAGTGCAATTTGATAAAATTTGAGCCAAAGTACATTTGCAAGAGGCTTATGCTCCCCGTGTACTTCAGTAATTTACACTCTCTGACTTGAAAAATGTTCCAGAGAAGTGGCAAAGCTCCTACTTATGTAAAAGCGTATCTGTACTCCTCCTCAGTCTGCATATGAGATGGAAAAGCAAGCTGCAGTTTTAGTTTCAAACACCTCTGCCATCTCTGCATGGAAAAATGGTAAGCCATAGGTCTAAGCAGATACCATTCTGGAAACTGGGTCACATCACACACAATGTGTTACATAAACATCACAGGTGGACATTCATACAAAGAAAAATATAAAAGGGGGGCTGCATTCAGAGCCGTGTTGGCCATTTTCCACCATGCACAATGCATCTTCAGTAAGAACACAATAAAAAAGAAAGGGGGGAAAAACATCCACCCATGCAATTAATCCAGGCAAAAAAACAAAAAGTCAACTGAACAAGACACAAAATGGTGGTCTGGGATTGAGGTAGAGAATTCATACCAAGCTCTGAACCCAAAAAGGAGGGAAAACTAACAGCGTTTCCATTTAAACTGCTCTTACCTCTACCATAATGTGAAAGGCGTGCTTGTTGAAAAGGAACATAAGAAGCAAACAGAGAAATTATTGCTCTCTTTTTTTCAGTTAGTGGATGAAGTAGAGGCAGATTAAAAAAAAAAAAAGCAGGACATGATGGGTCAAGCCCTGAATAACTTTTTGTTCCCCTCTTGTGCTCCAGAGCAGGGCTCCCGGCTTGTTATCCCACAAGGATCATGAAAAGGTTAATAAGCATGGTATTGAAGGCAAGATGGTACACATTTTTAGGAACTTAAAATGATGCTGAAAATAGACTTAGTGATGTGTGGAAAGAACAGAAGATCACAGTGAAGCCAAACAAACACAAGTTAACAGCAAATGGCACCCTGATGTCCGACACACAAAAGTTTTCCAACAAAAGTCACGTAAGAGGCAGAAAGAGTCAGACCTTCAGCTGAGGAGATCAACATGGAGCTGCAGAGAAATCAGACATGAGAAATATGCCTCTCTCAACTAACAGCTGTTTTTATCTTGGAATAGGTGCTTATGTAAGTGGAAATAGGACTGGGAGATCGGATCAATATGCCCAACGCAGTCTCACGGCAGTTTGTGAAATAATCATGAGCTGCTAATCTATCAATTCATGTTCCTGGATGCGAAACTCGCACCCTTATTTTGAACATATATTTTTCAGCTCTCTATTCTCACATGTACCAATTCATGTTCATAGACTGAAAATTTATGTTTCTGGGAAGGAAAAAGGTTCACGGTGAAGCGAATTATTTGGTTGTTCATAGTAGAAACCCAAGCTGGAGTCACATTTGCCACCGATTTAAAATATGTTAAGTATTACTAGAAACTCCTTATTTAGGTTAAAGAGACTAAAATCTCAGTGTTAGGATCTACAAACTACTGGGTTAGGCTTAGGGACTAAATGCTAGCTGGTTAGGTTTAGGTGCTAACAGCTAACACTTGGCATCACATTTCCACTTTTGCCTTGTTTTTGGGTTTAAACTATGTTTTTTCTAGTTTTGTACATGTAAACAAAATATGATAAACATTTTTGATCGCAAAACTTTGCTTTTGTGGATCAGCCAATGATTTTACAAATTTGTCATTTTTCCATACAAGACCATTTATTAGTGGTTTTCATTTAATTTTTAACCTTTTTCCTCCCAAAATGTTTCCGCTTTAAAAATTGCCTATAAAAAAGTTAAAATTGTTCAATTAAAAGAAAAAACAAAACAAAAAACAAACCCTAACGGTTAACAAAAATCAAGAAAAGCTGTTCATTTTTTAATTTCAATTTATTTCAGAAGTTTCAAAAATAAATCCTTGAGTATTTCAAATTTGTTTTGTGTCTAAAAATAGTAAGTAGCTAAAGTAGCTATTTTATTCTAAAATCCAAAAAAGCAAAGTTTGACAGGAACAATGGAAATGTTTTACAATAGAAAGAGTCAGAAAATAACAAAATAACAGTTGGTTAGGTTTAGGTGCTAAAAGCTAACTGGTTACTAAGCTAGTAGCTTTGTTATGCGACTTGATATATGAGCTTAATGCTAAATCCACTACATAAAAAACTGCCTGTCAGACAATAGTTACATTTGATTTGTAATATTTCCTGTTTTTCACTCCTCTTCGCTCCCCTCCCCCCTCTATCCATCAAGTCTATCACTGTTTTTCAGTTTTTTTGTTGTTGCTGTGCTGGGTGCTCTTTTTTTGTTGTTGTTAGCTGAGTCAAAGCTGAGAGTTTTCCACAGACAGTGAGTCATTAGTATGACAGACAAATGTAGCAATGGCTGATGTTAAGTGCTGTAGAACAAAACCCAGATATCTAATAAACATTCGAGGCAACAAGTCAAGTTAGTTCTTTGCCACAAGTTACTATAAGACAGCACATGTTTGCCTGAGGCCACATGTGGCCTCATTTGAACTCAAGTAAGCCATCCATTAAACCTTCAGAGGCTATGCTTTTTTCAAACTTGACTTTATGATTTAAACAATTTGATATCTAGAAATACTTCACATTTACACATAGTTTTACTTCTGTGTAATAACCGTATATTTTATTACAAAATCAGAGTTGGTAAGGACAAATTTTACATCCAAGGGGGCAAAATAGGCTCTTTGGTGAGCCGGTGTTGGCTCCCTGATACTCAGTTTAGATGCTGGATCATGTAGGTTGTTTATTTTGCTGGTTTAAAACTAAATCCCAAACAGATGCTTCTCAGTAGCACACAAGAAGTCAAATGTTAAAATACAGTCCAACCCCAACAAGAAGCAGCACAAGGACTGTGTTTACAGCAGCAACTCCGGATGCTAAACAATCCCAAACAGCAAACATAAACTCTATATTTCAAAGGGCAGCTTCTGTGTCCAAGGAAAAAAGAAAATAAAGGGCAGTAAAGCAACAATTAGGTCAATATCCCATCTACTTTCGATTTCTCTAACAGCACCTGCCAGCTTCATTTTTACACTATCAAATGAGTTAATAAGACACGCTGTGGAGTCCACTGATCCTTTAGGACTTCTTTGGAAAGCTGCACCCAGACAAACAAGATGTAAGTAGTTCCATAATAAAGCAATTGATGAGATTTTGGTCAGAATCGATCGGTGAGATGGATAGAGATGAGAAAATAGGGTCCACTGAAGAAGGGAGAAAAAAAAATAAACATAAGTCTAGCCTCTTTTTTTAAGTGCTGCAGCTCCAGGCCTCGTCGTGTGAAAGCTGTGGGTCTGTGTACTCAGACAGAATCAATTCCAGTTTGCCTCCACTTCGCACTGTGGTGTGAATAATGGAGGCTTGGTGGCAAGTATGCAGACCATGATGGACCGCGGCCATCATGACATAATGACAGAGTGCGACAGAAGGACTTTGGCGCATGAAATATTCTGCATTTCACACTGGATTTTATCCTTTTTTTAAGGGCTAGGAAGGCTACTAATTATGTAGAAAATCCAACATAATTTTTTTTCTTATGCTAAACCTCCACCTCCACCCTGATCTGATGCAAATCTGAAAGCTACATGAGAAAGGAACGCAGGAGCTCTTTTTTGGAAAACTACGTACACTTTATTTCTGGTGCCTTGTGTTGTAAAATTAGAGAGCAGAGCCGTGATAATGGATCCAATCACGACCATTAAGAGCGAACAATTACGTTTGCATTGTGAAGACTGCATGTTTCATTACCTAGCAGAGAAAATGAATGGTGGTTTTCTTTAAATGACTAGAAGCTCCTTCCCTGAAGAGTTAAGACCGAGCTCAATGCTGAAAAATGTGCAAAAATATCCCGCCACAAAAGGAAATATTTGGGAGATAGTTTTTCATAACTTTGGAAATCCTGACTGCAAATCTCTCAGTGGACCTTTCAGGCTCACAGTGTCAGTGGATCATCAAATAATGGCTTTGTTGTTTTGGTTGCTGATGGCTTTATCTTTCTTTAAAACACTTTCTTCTGTTGTAATGTCGATGGCTTCAGATGCTGGTAATTATACGTCTCTTGTTTTGCTAGATCTGAGTTCATTCGTTGGATTTAATCCTATCTCACAGGCTGAACTTTCTCCATCTCTATTAATTATTTCTTGACAGAAAAGGCCAGGATCAATGCAGTTTAGCTCGTTAGTGCGCTGAGCGCTCATTTAAAAGAAAATAATGTTACCATTTGCATGGGGATGATATCCAGTCAGTTTTTTTTTCTTTCCAACCTTTCTGATCTAAATACCGGTCATCAAATCTTGGTCAGTTTCCTGACAGGAAGCTGACTCCATCTTCAGTTTTTTTTAACCCAAGGAAGGAACATTTCTAAGTTAAGACTTGGCATTTCCAAGGTGGAACTGGAGAAAATGGTTCATCACTGCTTTCATCTAGGAAGAGAGCTCATCTCTCCATTTTTAAAATCTCTCTCGGCTTAAGAGTTAGTTTTACAATTCTTGATTTAATTTTTAAGTCTTTGAATGGTGAGACACCGAAGTCCATCTCAGAGCTTTTAAGGACCTACTCTTCCAACCGGACCCTGAGGTGTTAGGAGCAGAGATTACCAACAGAGCCTCGTGCTCCATTGTCGACGTCAGGTCTTCCCCTCATCCCTTTGTTTTACCGATTCAGAGGTGGCTTTAAAACATCTAGGCATTCCCTCAGACAGGCATATGTGTCTGACCTTGAATTGTTTATTGTTTCATTTATATATTTTTTTTTCTCTTGGTTCCGGGCTCTTTAACGTTATCAGTGAAAGGTGCTTTAAACAGAAACTTTACTAATGACTTGACTACATGTTTACAGACACTTCTGCACTCTAAGAACTTTTTCATAGTTCCCATTTCTCTTGGACCATGTTCCCCTTTTACATTGTGTGACTGCAGTACAGTAACTATACAGAAAATATTAGTCAAGTTTGACTAATATTGAAATTAAATACAAAGTTTCTTTGTTTTCAACTTACAGTGAAGACAAAGACTGGGCACAAATGACAAGTTAGCAAGAGTCGCCTAGAAAAAAAATCATTCCTTTAGGTAAAAAGCTCCAGCCAGGAAGGGACTGCATGCACATATGGTAGTAACCTGGCAATCATAAGGTAACCATACGCTTAAAGAATACCCAGATTCTACTCAAACTGGGACCAACATTTACAAAATGACATCGTCTAAAACCAGAAACTCATCAGGAATGCATCTGTGGAGGACATAAATTAAATGAGAAACGGGGACATGACATAGACACAAGCACAATTTGACTGAAGGAGTCGCCCTCTGCAGGCCGACACTGTGTAATCTAATCAAATATTATTGTAGTTGTAACTGTTGCTATTCAAGCTGGTGTCACATTCTGGCTGCTCACTGTTCTTGCCCTCGTGAACGGTGCCATATTACACCCGCTGAGGCAAGCTGCGCTCTGGTGTTGCTTCAGCCGGTCCTGAAACTCCTTTAACTTTTTAAGACACAAGTTTGTGTGGCGACACCAATTGTTCAGGAGAGTACCTCGCACCCACAGTGCTGGTATAAATGGTACAGAGCTGTGACAACATCCCTGTTTGCATGCAAATTGATCAATGTGGCGAGCATAAGTTGACTGTTAGGTGGGGATGATACTTTCCACTTCCGCGAGTGCGCTCATGTCCCACTGATGTAAATTCCATCATCAGATGGTTAGTGTGAGGGTCTGTGTGAACCCGTCCACGGAGAATTTACATTACAATACACTATCTATGCATGCTTCCCAGGGGATGGACTTCAAGAGGACATCAAAGAAGTATAACAGGACTGCCTACTCGGCTGTCGGGTCTCCAGCTGTCCGTGTCTGCAGCAGTGTATAATCTCGGCTTTAGTGTCCCTCTTGGTGGTGTGAATGCAAACAGAAAAAAAAAGCCCTCAAAGATATGTAGTTCACGAGTGGGCGTTTGGTCTGAAAACACGTCTTGACTCTGCGATTCTATTCATGCTGTCCTCATTTTACAAATCAGTCCTTCAGCTAATGATCCATTAGCATTTCCAGCTGCAGATTCAGGGGATTTAAACACTCAGAGGGTATTAAGAAGACATATACATCTTTGTCTCTATGGCTGGCTGTTCAGACTGCAGATGCTTGTTTATGACATAATCACATTGCTACTCGTTTTAATTAGAGATTCAGATTAAATGTGCACAGTGTGATGCAGAGCTCTGACATTTTACAAGATTAAGCAGTGTAGCTGGCACACGGATGCTGTTAGGGAGAGGGGAAAATGCTCCCAACAGGTATGATTAATAACTAGAACGACTTCCCGTGCACATAGGACGCTCTGAAATCCAACCAGCAACAGGTGCGGCCAATTTGTTGCCGTCACATTAATAATAAATGACTAAGAACAGCGCATTATGCTCGGGTGTAGATGCAGGCATGACCGAGCATAAAACATCTTCTGTTTTTGACATTTTCACTGAGTTGCTGAAAGCTGATATGGAACGAGGTGGCAGAAGTTTTCGCTTGATGGATGCCTCTTTCAAAAATTCCAAACAAATTATTCAAATTTAATCTGACAAAGTGCGAACTGGAGGCAGATGTTGACAATTTCTCAATCGCCTGTGGACAGCTTTTGCATAGATAATACAACTCTGGAAATGTTCTGACATGCTTTTATTAGTTTGCTTACCAGAGTTTGATGAAAGCTGTGCGCTCGTATTAAAACACGAGCAAACTTTTAAATAATGAGTTTAAAATATGTACAAATAATCCTAGAGAGCCCAAAGTTGAGGCTTCAGACTGCTCTGAATGTTCAGTTTCAGGCATTTTTTTTCAACTCTTAGCCCTGTGTGATATTACAAAGATAGGCGAGGATAGGAAGCTGCTGCTGTTTGTGAGGGGCGGCCAATTAGAATTAAGCTGGCTTAAAGGGGGAGGAGATAAAACAGCTTAAGTTTCAGAAAACAGTCCCATTATGAGACAAAGACTTTTACTTTTAGATACTTGAGGTAACAATAAAGACCACTACAGACTGGATGCGTTAGAAAAAATTGACACGAGATTCTGAATCTTTCGGATGCGAAATTGTCGTGTAACCTACATATAAATGCGTTGCGTTTTTGTGAATAATTCATCCTGATAAAACGCACTCTGAAATAAATACCGTGAACGTCAACGACGATGAAATGAGGTCTTGATGTTTCTAAACAAGAGAAGGAAGAACCGAACCAGAGATTCTGAGTTCATCCAACTCCAGCAGCGAGATCATGGTTTGATCCCAGAGTTGAAGCTGCATCACAGCCACTTTCAGGATGTCAGTGGGCAGTTTGAGCTCTTGCTGGCAGAGTTGGGATCACATCTGAGGAGGCAGAGAATAATTTCAGTGGCTCGATTGACCTGAAGCGGCGTGTAGCTGTGTGTCTTCCCACATCACTGTATATTTATATTGGTGTGTGTTTTGAAATATGACCTCACGCTGCCAAATGCAGCACTCTGATTGGTCAGTTTGGTCTGTTTGCTTGCAGGAGAAATGTCGGAAAAATCAAACTTGATATAAAAAAATAAATTTGTCCTGTGAAATGACGCGGTCGGAAGAACAGGTGATTCCGAAAAATATTTTTAATGCACAAAACATTTGTACGTATTTTACGCATCCGGTGTGTAAAGGCCTTAAAGCGTTAAAGAAATTGTCCTTTTAGCGTCAACATCCAGGAATCCATGAAAAACAGGATTTATAACATTGAATTAGAAGCTATTAATATCACACAGCACTGCTACAACACTGGATATGAACACAGTGGTTAGTGAAGTTAAGCTAGCTGGCATATAATGTGCTACCTCGTGGCTATTTACAGAACTATGGTTAGGCTAATATAAAGACAGCTGCACAGAGGAGCTGTATAGATAAGATGAGGGTTTAACTGTTCCCAATTAAAGTTCATACCGAGGGTCCCTGATGGACAGACAGAAATGCCATCATATGGCGAGAAGAAGACGCCAAAAACAAGCCAAACTTCAACCAAGAGAACATTAGAGATGATCCATCCACAACACCAGGTTAGTCATTAATATGCTGCTGTGTGGTTTGGATTACTCGCTGATTTTAAGCTTTAATGTCTCTGCTGACAGCGATTCTCTCCTGAAATCGACACCTCGACAGTTTTGGGAGCATCAGGTTAAAAAGACAAGAACCTCATCAAACATAGGAGGCACGTGGACCCGGTCGATATGTCATCACTTAACAAGCAGACAGGACGCCTTTAAATGCCTCACTACATCGAGCAGGTGTTGCACGTCCTAATTGAGTAACCTTTGTTGTAACAGAGGGTGTTTGTGGTGTTTTTGTGCCCTTCAACAACTGAAGTGCTAGAAGCCATCCTTGATGACTTTGCAGGCTGTTTGAGTGATTGCCGGAGTCACCTCTGCCTTTTTTTTTTTTTTTTTTTTTTTTTTTTTATTTCCCCCCCCCCCACGAGG
>VUQK01038973.1:59709-92247 GCA_015106715.1 Bujurquina vittata
ACTTTAAAAGGATCTGGAAGGGTGTTATTTAAATACAGGCTATTATGGCTTCAAACTCAAACTGGTCTGCAGTTTTGCCGCTGACAGGATGAATGCCTGCAGCAGTTGTTGAACATGTGGCCTTTGGTTACCCTGCGGCCTCTTTTCGCCACCTGTCTCCTATGACACATCAGGCAGAGAGTAAAATGGTGGCTTTGAGCACGAAATCCTCTTCTAAAGAAGGTGCAATCTGGACTACATACAGAGGTTATCTTGGTCCCCCCCTAAAAACACCAAGAACAACTGTTTTCTGCTTTCAGTATTGAATATTCACTGCTCCAGAGTGAGAAAAGTACATTAAACTAGCATTCAAATGATTTCCTCTAAACACTTTGGCTGCACTGTCCTGTGTGGCAACACTCAGCCCAACGACACGGGGAGCAGGTTGAAACAAATCCCTGCAGCAGGGGAGAAAATCCCCTCAATAGTAATCATGGTGTTTTGATGACATTTAATTGGAGTCAAAGTTTTAGACAGTTCTTCATGTGGTGAACCAGTTTTCGAGAGGCGTTTGAAATCTGTTAAAACGCAATTGCAAGATTTCAAAATAGTTATTTTTCTTGTGGCGTTTGCGCCTCATAAATATAATCAAGTCAGATGTTGAGTTATGTTCACTGGAGTTCAATGACCGTGGAGACTTTGCCAACATGTAAATAAGGAGAGAACAAGTGAACTTTCCAAAGATCATCAGCAGATTTTTTCCCCCTTTCACTTATTTTATTTAATGTCAGGTTCATGCAAAATAACAGCAAAAACTTTCACTGATCAAGAGAAAGCAAAGGCTTTAAAGTGGACCTTTTTTGTTTTTCCTTATTACAGTGATAGATGTCAAGGTAAACATTATTTTGACCTGTGGGTCAGTCTACTCTAGTACAGCCCAAAAGCAAAAACATCAAGCTGAAAGTAAGCAAAATACACATTTAAAACATTTGGCTTTTATTTTGGCTTGGTTGGGTCATTGGTGATTTTTACCTTACTCAGCCATTCTGTTTTGTATTATTTTATTAAACTGTTCAACATTATTTAAGGTACTTTGTTACAGGTTTTGTCGCATTTGAAAAAAGAGTTTCCCAACTTTGAGCATAAATAAAGTATCTATCTCAGCTCAGTCAACAACAGTGAACAATTTCCAGGTTAACAGCCAGGATATCCTGGTTCATGTCCCTTTGGGAACTTCGTGTTTTGCACTTCCTTTCTTTTCCCCTCTCACTTTTTACTTACACCGGCTGGATATGTTTAGGCACTCAAAAGCACTGGGCTAGGTTTAGGAGAACATGGTTTGGGTTAAAAACATCAAACATTAAAAACATCATTATTGAGAAGGGCCCTCTCACTTTTGAAATAACCAAGTATGTCACAGCAGGCATTCCAAAGGACAGCCTTTCCATAAGTAAGTGGTTTTAGTGGGACTTCCCAACACAAGAACGTGATCAGGTTTAACTCACAAAATGATCCCTACTATCAATCAGGGCATGTGATGTGTTATTCTTTATGCGGTTGCAATAATCATGTTTAGTTGACACCAACTCCTGAGGCACACCATCCAAATCCCAGGCCTCCAAAACCTGATTGTTTCATTTGCATCAATGAGCTCGCTGGTTTAATACCAAAAGCATAACGGGTTATTTTTCCATTGGTTGAATATGTGAGCCGCTGCAGTTTGTTGGGACTCACTGTGGACAGTTTAAAGATTTTTAACCATCTGCAGTGATGAACTCCACTTTTCTCTTTTCTCCCTGAAACCTTAAACACACAACACTGACTCATCAAACTTGCAATTTCCTCAGCGATAATGCATGTTTAAGTACAAAGTTTATCTTCCACTTCAGAAATGCAATCACCAGGCTGCACACACCGCCCACCATCCAGTGTGTACCGAAGCACAAAACACCTGGATACAGGCTAAATTTAACCAGCTGGTCGAGGGTCATAATTTCCCCAGTTGCATTTGGCAACACACTGTCTTGGGTCAACATTTTACCTCGTGAACATGAGCTGGTGCAGCTCTTTGTTTTGTTAAAGCACAGAATGATACACGGCCTTGGAAGGAGGCTGTCCGGTTAGTTGGGCCCAATGGGAAATTGAGGATACATCTGGCCTTAACAAATACACCTGTGCTTTCGAAGTCTAATGCATAATGCAAGAGAACATATTAGAAATAGATAGGAGGAGGAAAAATTGGGACAGAGCTGATAGCTGGCCTCGGACCACTCGAGGAAGCAGCCAAAACACTGCAGCACAGAGATAGAGAAGGATTTAGTAACATGCAAAAGGTTGAAATATTAAAGAAAACTAGGAATTGATTCATTTACTTTACAGGTCCATTAAAGGTTTTTACAGAATACTGGAGCGTCTACAGCCAAACCACAATAAAGCTACACTATCATTCTCACTTTCCACTCTTTGGTTTAACTATTGATTCAGTGCACTTCACTGAGTTTTAACCAGTTGCAGAGTAAATAATCAGCTCAGTGAGCACAGGTAAACAGTTCAGGGTTTCATTCAGCTATTGAGACCGTTAGTCTTCACTTTCCACAATTGAATTTTTTCTCCCTTCTACCTAAAGTGTTTCTGAATGTTCAATTTAAATTTAAAAACACTTCATACAACATCTAATGATTAACAGTCTGCAAAGGGATGCCAAAGGAGCTGAATTCTGTTTGAATGGCCGAATTAGGAAGGTGTAAGCTTTAAAAGGCTCGCAGTGATGAAAAACTAGGAAAGGTCATGATTTTGGAATATTCAAATATTCATTAAGTTGTTAAAAATAACCATCCAACAGACTACGCAGCTATTTTTCCACTGTTTTTACCTGAGCCTGACAACCACCTGTGACCAGCAATGATTAAACAACAAAGCAGGGATCAACTGAGATGGATGTTTCAAGGCCATGGCCTATTATTAGTACGGCTGTAACTAAAGATTATTCTGGTAGTCAACTCTTTTTTTATTTCTTTTTTAGTTAGTTGATTAGTCACCAATTATATCAATCTTACCTCACCTGTTCAAGCCTGCCTACCTGTGAATATCACCTTGCTGTCTAATCTCACAATTAAAATACCCATAAACCCATAAAAATAAGAGTGTGAAACTAATCAAATGTATTTTTTTAAATATATCTTTATTAGTTTTATGCATTTAAAAATGCCATGAATAACGCTTCCCAAGCCTTGCCAAACTGAACAAATGGAAGTTTAAAAAAATAAATAAATAAAACAAATTGAATGAAAAAATTACAGTAATCAAATGTATTTTTAACATTAATGTGGCCATCACAATATCAAATAAACAATGCATATTAAAGTGAATGCAATTTTTATTTTTAAATGAAAATATAATGTGTAAATAAATAAAAAATGCCTCTGTTCAAAAGTTCAAATAAAGCTTCAAATTAAATTAAAAAAGGTTTTTCCGTCCAAAACACCTAAAAAGTTCACGGACGATTCAGTTCATGGAGAGGTTTACTATTCAGAATGAACGCTGATATTAATACAAGAAAAAAATGGACAATGTAACTGCCCCTATTGTATGTCCAGTTGTATCTCCTATTGCCTACTGTGATATATTATCATTTCATGACAGGAAAGCTGCCAATTCAATTCAATCCTAATGATTTAAATAAAGTCTACAGTACTTTGCTAAAGTCCTTCATCTCACCTGTTTCAAAAAGCTTGCAAGCTACAACAATCCAAACTCTGCATAGTAATCTGAACATCAAGAAGGTGGACAGTCTTTGAAGAACAGACAAATAGCTCCTAGTAAAATGCATGAATAGCATGTTTGATTTGCACCTGGGGGCGCCTGTGGCTCAGGTGGTTGAGCCAGTCATCTACCAATCGTAGGGTCGTTCCCCAGCTTCTCACGTGCTGAAGTATCCTTGGGCAGGATACTAACTTGCAGTAGGAAGCATGGGCCATTTACCATTTACTTGAAAAACCCAACATAAATACTTGAAAATAATCTCATAATTACTTGCACAATTGAGGGAAGCGTGTCTATCTTTTTAGATCATCAAGAGCAAGGTCAAAGGTCAGGGTCACATAAATATTATTTTTTATTTATATATAAACAACAAAAAACAAATGCCATTTAATGTGTAATTACTAATCTGGTGGCAGAACCACCTGACCTGTTAAATGCAACTGGTGAATGTTAGTCAGCCCCAGCTTAATGGCACAGAACACAGAGGACCTGGACTGGTCATTGACTGAGAGTCAAGCTGATGTGCAGCAGAGCTGAAACTGAATTATCTGCTGTGTCGTGCTGCTGCTGAGGATTTAAAAAAGAAAAAGAAAAACAATCCACAGCTGCTTCATCCTCGCCATATTGATGTAACCTTACACTGGTGTGCAAGAGGATCAATGCCTGTATGAAACTGCTGCAGTGTACAAAACACGAGGCCAAATGTACAGGCAGAGCACTGGACGCGACTTATCTGTCTCTCGGCCTCTGCGGTGGAGAAATCTAAACAGCCATTTGCCCCAAATTACCAAAGAAACATGGCTTTAATAGCAGGGGATGGCCTCTGCAGCTAGTGACTGATTCCCTGACTAACAGTCACATCATGTCCAGGGAAAAGGTAAGCTTCATGTTGCTTCAGCTCAAACCCATTTATGGACACTGACTTGCCAGAAAAAAGGGATAGTGACCAGGCAGGGGAAGGTAACTATTGCATTAACAAGGTCACTAGCTGACCATCTGATTCCTGTGTTTGCACCGTTCTCAAAACATCAGCCTAAAAATCAAATCCCACCCTTGAACCCAAGTGAATCTCACCGAATCTGGACGTGCTGTAGCAGCACTGTAAATATTTACCAGCTCGCAGTTCAAGCTCGCATGACATCTGAGGCAGGGGTCACCTGAAGACCAGCAGATGACTGAAGGTTCAGTGTTCACCTGCTGCTGCTGTGGCGTGACCAGAAAAAGTCCCATCACACTCACCGGCAGACAACACTGGCCTATCATTTGTTAGAGCTCTGCAACACTGCAGCTGCTGAGATCCCTTACAAAATAAAAGCATCAAAGCAGTAAATATAAAAAATCTTGGTTTTTGTTTTTCTTTGGAGCGGGGGTGTCGCAATTATTTTACATAACGCTTCTTATCGCAAGTGGGCTGGACCAGTAAAACTATTGCGTGATAATGTAACGCTGCAGACTGCTCACCTTTCTTTCAGTGTCAAGACGTTTAATTACACATTTATTCTCTGACATGTCGTTAGGTAAATAAGGGAAATTTGAACAATACATCTCTGTTTTTCTGCAATGTAAAGAAAAGCTGATGTAGTCAATAAAAGAAATGTGTCACAGCACGGCTCGCTGGGCTTCAACTTTAATCATTTAATGTGCCAGATTAAAGAAAAGGCTGCCGTGGAGCTCCTGGAAAAAAAACCTTTCTACAGTAAATTGTGAAAAATGTTATTTAACAGAATAGCAACAGTTTAAAAAAAAACTTATTTTTCTGTCATTTACAGCTTATTTATTACCCACTAAGAATGTTGTTAACCTGAAATTAATTTAAAGGGTAAAACTGATCCTGATTCTTCGTTTCTTTGCAGTTTTCACATTTTCCAAAAAAATGGTTTTACATTCATTCGTTGTCCGCTTGCATGTCTGCTGGAGCTGTCCAATTCATCAAATTTTAATTTCAACACACTTTTGGCTTTGAACGATTATTACAACTGGCTAATCGAGATAAAAAACAATTATTTGGCCACATTCTGTTTTGAATTAATTCTCGTTTTCCCCTTCAGCACATTATTTTCCTTTTGCCAGTTTTTGCTTTTGGTTGACTTCACATTAACTTTTCATTTTTAATTCTAATTAAAGTTCAAGGAAATCACCTTAAATAAAACAGGGAAACTTTCTTTTTTGAAGTTTAATGAATTAACATCTTTTTCCAATGTCTATTAAAAAAAATTGTGTTAAATAAAGATTATTTTATCACTGATTATGAATTTTCACCACAATCAAGCCTCCCTAAATTGGCATCTGAGTGGGATCTGTCTGACTCTGAGGATTGTAATTGCCAAAAATGCAATTGAACAAATTTTAATTTCAATTACGGATGCCTGAGATCAAACTTTTACTTTCATTAAAAGTCCAGACTCACTCCCAGTCAGACTGTGACTGGGTTTGAAGTTTAATAAAGCCACGATTTATCTAACCTCTTGGCAGAAACTGAGCAGCTATGATTCTGACCTCTATTGATTGAACAGGCCTCGGTTAATTCCAGAAACTGTATTTCCCAAAACTGCAACCTCGCAATCATCCTCTATCACCTGACATTAATTTGGGTTTTTAAATGGCTTGCAGGCAGAACAGGAAGTACACACTCGAAGCCCTGAAATAATGGCAGCTGTCCTCAGAGGTTAAGTCAGCAGACTATCTGACAATTTCACGGCGTGCCAAACAAGTTTCTGACAAATGTTTAAGCTTCTTCTCTCAGTTTTATCTCGCGTAAATTAAAGCTGGTTACAAGTGCATAATGAACACCACCGAAAAGCTACAGAGACCTCTCTATGCTCAGCTCTTCTGGCATGTTCATCAAATAAAGCCACTCTGGGCCAAGTGCCCTGCCCTTATCAGAGGTTTTCTTGAGCTGTGCCAATTCAACTCAGATTTCATTGAGGATTATTATTCCACCTCGTTCATTTCCCCACTTCAGTCAGTAATAAGTGAGTGGAATAATCACCTACAGCACCTGCCTTTTAACTCCAACCAACCCCGACTATTATCATATTTGAGAAACCTTTTAATTTCTACTCAAAGAAACCCGGGGGCTTGCTGTGAAAGCAAAATTCTGCTGCGACTCAAGAGGTTTATTTTACACTTCCTTTAGGTGTTAATCGGGACAGCTTTCATGCAGGTACACCGAGTATTTCGTAAGTCTTAAACAACTGCAGAGAAAACCTGTTTGGGTGAGTTGCGCAAGCATGCACAAACGATAAAGTTAGAACATATTCTGTTTATGAAGTAAGCCAACAGCAAAAGAAATTTTGCCTGCGGGCCTAATTTTTGTTGTCTTTTGTCAGCTCTGGTTACATCAAGCTGAATCACACCACAATCAAACCCCATAGAGTGACAAAGCGGTAACGCAAAGTTAAACTCACTGCAGTGCTATTTGGCACCTTTCTGTCATGTCAGGGAGTTAGCAGCACCAAAACCTCAACTACTGTGACAGTTGTGTCACTAGTATTTACACTCGACACAGTCTTAGAAGTGTAAAAGGATTACAGAGATGAAATGTACTCGTTTCAGAAAGCAGAACCGGTTCGTTGAGGATTTACAGCCCATGTTATAGTTTTAGAAAAAGTGGTTTCTAACCAACTTTGAACTTTCATGCATCAAAATCAGAACACACAACAGCTGACAGAACGCGTGATTTTACATCTAAGTGCAGCATTCAAGACTGAATCACACTTTTTCAATCTACTGTGCCAAACCATAAGTTGGCACTTGTTTGGTTTTCCAATAATTTTCTGGAACAAACTTATTTAGTCACCACAGGTTAACTACTAATCACCTACTGCTCGCATTACCTGTGGTGCACCACAAGGTTCAATTTTAGGTCCCATCTTATTTTTTATTCATATGCTTCCCCTAGGCCAAATTATTCACAATTATGTCTCACTCACCTGTAAATATACTGAAATCTGTTGAAATCTGGTGACCTGTAAAGTCTAGCTCAGGCTCAGAGATTGTCAAATTTTACTATCAAAAGAGCCATTTTTGAACAATTTTGGAATGTTATAAAGATGATGACACATCTTTATAAGTATAAATCAGCCACTTCACTACCTTTGACCACGTGTTTACTTTGCAGTATTTATTTATTAATATTTGGTCATTTAACATTTGTTGCAAATTAAAGAACTAAAGTAAAAATCATTTACTTTTTAAATATTTTTATTCTTAATAGAATGGTAAATGCATGTATAGGCCTACTTTGAAGACAACTTTTTCGTTGTTTGTGCAAATTATTCAAATTAAAACTACTACTTTGATAATTAATACCACAGGAGATTAAGAACTTTAAAACTAGATTAAAGTCCATGTCAGCTCAATCATACCAGGAAACCAGCAATGCTGGCAGTGACCGCAAACAGATCTGTTTGGATCAATTGCTAAAGGAAGTCAGGACTAGCAGTTTATGCTTATATATGTCCATCCTAGCCACCAATATCGAGGTTCGGCAAAATTAAGCGGAGGTGTCCAGAGCTGGAGTTACATGCCGGCCAGCTGTGGATCTTAGCATTTTAATTCATGATTCTGAATGATGGGTTGGCATCAGAGACTTTACACTTGTTTGGTTTTACTTTAAGAATGAACCTATTTTGTCAGCAGATGTTAATTATCAATTGTTTGCAGCTCATATTACCTGTGGTGTACCACAAGGTCCGATTTTAGGTCCTGTTATAGTTCCTATTTATATGCTGATAAATATGAAGTGGAAATGTGGTGACTCGAAAACCCTAGCTGCTCTTTTCTGCTAATATGGACAAGTGGGGGGCACAATTTTTTCTTCAATTAAATGCCTCAAAATCAGACGTCATGTTGTTGCCTCATCTAAATTTCATCAACCACTCTGAAGGTGTCCTAGGCCCCTAAAGCCTTACTAAAGCCTAACCTTTGAACCAGAAAAGTTATCCAATCCTGCTTCTCTCAAAGATCCATGGCTACATTCAAACCAAAATATGAGCCTTTGCTTTCTCCAGGCTACATCACTGCAACTCTTTTCTTTGTGCCGTTAATGAAACATCACTCTTGCCCCCAACTTGTTCAAAATGCAGCAGAGAGGCATGTTACTTGTACAGATGGTATCACATAATCCCAATCCAGTGGCTCCCAGTATATTTCAGAACCAATTTTAAGATTTTACTGGTCCCTTATAAGCCAGTTTACAGTGTAAGAAAGAGCCAAGAGGGCCCACCTGAGGAACTAGAGGTGCTTTTACCATCAGGACCTGTTGGCTTTCAAAAAACTGCCTGAGCAGATAAGGCTTGTACAGTCAGCGACTTCCTGTAAAAACACATTTTTGTGAACTTACTTTTAGTGATGTCTCTCTTTTTGCCCTTTAATCATCTCAGATGTTTTAATTGTTTGCGTATTGCCTCTTTAATATCCCCGCATATTTTCTGTAAACTCTGTTCTTTTATTATTCTTTAAAAATACATACTTTCTAGAGTCCATACTTAGTGGATTTTGACATATTTCAAAGTGAGCAACTCCCTTTTTTCAAAGGAAAAATTTATTTCACAATACTCTGACAAGTAAAAGCTAAACTATGAATCTTTTCTCCCAGTCGCCCACATAAACAGCATGCCCTGCACTCCTGAGATGACCTCCCTTTCCTTTATTATCACCACACTGACATTCATTAAACATCCACCCTGGGGAAATAAGTGCATATAATGGGTGTCTACCAATAAAGAGTGCTGAAAATTGCTTTTAGGGTGTAAATGCTATAATGCAATGCAAAGTGTGTAGAAAGGAGCCCCATGCAACCAGTTTAGCACATATTTTCCCCCTTAAAAATGGTGACTGCAAATACAAATCCCTCGCTGCCCCCTAATTATTTAATCATAACTCCAAGTTGCACTTGTGTGTCCCACAAGAAGCCACTCAAGGGCCCCCCCTCGAGGTCTCCGGCCCCCAATCTTGGGGCTCACCTGCAGTGTAGCATGCACGCAAGGATGCTCAGAAAGAGGTTACACTCCCCACATATGACAAGCTATGCACTGCACGGTTGACCGTATGCAACATGCACCCCCCCCCCTCCACACCCACCTGAAGAGCAGGAGATGAGGAAAACGGCGAAGGCCAGTTTGGTGGCGTCTCCCATTTTCCATCCGAATCGGATCCTCTGACTAGAAAGAGAATTTTACAAAAGCACGAAAAGCTCCAAAACACGAATGAGTCAAATTAAATGTCTTGCTGTCTCTGGAAAGATTGCATCTTAAAAAATGTCCAGATCGAGTCTATATCCAAAATATCCCAGGTAATGCAAGCCTCAATAGTCCAAAAAAAA
Organism: Bujurquina vittata; assembly: GCA_015106715.1. Lineage (NCBI taxonomy): Eukaryota > Metazoa > Chordata > Actinopteri > Cichliformes > Cichlidae > Bujurquina > Bujurquina vittata. The sequence goes on from VUQK01038973.1 coordinate 69,776, forward strand.
AAAAAAGACGACGGGAGGATGAAGAGGAGGGGATGGTCTGTGATATTTCCAGGTTTATAGACAAGCAATGCAGGACGATTTGATGGCACTGGAGCCGGGCTTCTTATCGTGTACTTGCCAGGTCTGCAGCAGCAGCATTGTTCACCTGTGCCCTGTGGTGCTATTTTTAAGGAGAGCGGTGCACAGAGCAGAGCCACAGCCGGGCAGGACTAACATCCATCGGACTGCAAATCAAGCGCACTCCGCTCTCCAATCAAACTTCTCCTCGGTAAGCTCCGTCGCATAGCTCTTAAAATGTCAAAACGGCGTCGAAAGGGAGCATTTCCACTCTCACAATATTTTTTTTTTAAAAAAGGTTTAAAAGCTTTATCGTGGATGCTATATTCCGTGCAGAGGCTTCAGGCTTCGTCCGACGGTCCGGCGGGGCAGCCCGGCCACAACCACGGCTCCGTCCGCTCCAGCAGGGAAACAACCGATTACCAGGCTGCCTTTCCCCCTCCTTCCCGCTGCGAAAGCCCTCTCCAAAGTGGGCTAAACAACCGTTCCCGTTCCAAAAGACTCGAACGAACAAGTGGACACACTATCATATGATAGCAATAACCGCTGAAGCCGCCGTTAATCCGCGTAGCTGTCGAGTTTAGGACGAGCTGATTTTCCCAAATCCGTCTCCTCCTGCCTCCTCTGCTCGGGACGATTTCAAGATGGCGTCACTGGCCCCTGTTAGGCTCACCCAGCTCATACGATGGGCTTCCGGTGACGATTTTCAAAATAAACAGGAGAGGTTCGTGTGGGTTTTGTTTCTTTTGCAAATGAACTAAAACTGCTGAAAAAACAAACAAACAAAAAAAAACATTCTAGGTGACAGAAATAAGAATTAAGACTACCCTAAGCGAAACAATATTTCAGACTTGCAGAATTACAACTTTTCATGATATCTAAATTATATGAAAAAAAAAATCTGACCCAACAAATACGACCTTTTCACAATGTGACATTTCACTTGTTGAATCTTGATGCTGAACAAGTTTCAAAGAATAACATGATTTCCTTCTTGTTATAGCTATCCTCTTGCAAGGATAGCTATAACAAACTTCCGTCATGGGTAATACTGCGAGGTCTCATGTTTTATGTAATTTTGAGCCATCTGCTCCAGTGTTTGAGAAAACTTCAGGTTGCACAAAACAGAACTGCTGGATTGGGTTTGTGTTCTTCTTTTCCTCACTTATGTAAATTAAATGATGTAATATTAAAATCATGCATTCTGGTGTTTCGTTTGTTTTTTGTTTGCATAATGTCACACGGAACCATACACAACATTTCTTTTTTGAATCACGAGCTGAAACGAGAACTCATGACTGTGAAACTCACCAGGGAAGCCAGTTGTTGTTGGATCTTCCATGTGCTAAATCTAGTTATATGTGGAAAACTTTTCTGTGTTAATCTTTTTCTGCTTGAAATAATATTTAATCATTAAAATAGAATATTATTTGAGAAGCAGATAAAGACCCCCAAAATTGATTTGACTGGTTTCTGTTGACAAAGTCTGTGATCTTTTTGCATCAGTAAAAACCTCAGTTGCACCAATTTCTTTATATTTTGCTGTAAACTGGGAAATAGGTGCAGTGATTTGTTGAAATACATGCAAAGAAAGATGGAAAAAAAGCATATAAGGCAAAAACTGAGTCTGTACAATTCTAACCAGCTTGAAAGTCAAAATTTGGTGTGACCACTTTTGTTCTTCAGCACATCCTGAACTCTCTGAGGCAGCTTTCTTCTTATTTCTTTGAGTAGTCTTCAGCAACAGTTTTCCAGGCTTCTTGAAGGACATTTCAAACTCCCAGTTCAAAGATGAACAACCTGCAGCAGCATCACGCACTGCAAAATAACTAAATAAATAAATAAGAATAAGTATGCAAAATAACCATAAACCATAAAAACAACCATAAATAACCATAAACGCACTGCACAAATTTGCAAGTTTGTGTTGCAATTTCTGGTGAGAAAGGCACTTCTTTTTGGCAGTTTTAATATCTTCATTACCAAATCATATAACTTCATTTTTCTCATAGTTGTAAAAGTATGTCAGTAGAATTCAGCTGAGTGTCATAACACTGGCCCTATTAACGTGCCCCTATAATCCACATCAGTGAGTGCACACATTGAATACGAGGAACCTGGAAAAAGAGTTGATTACGGCAGACATTTCACTGCAGCTCTTTCTACAATGTAAAGTATAAAATGTCTGCTGCATTAAATGGCCTTTCCTTGTACGGCTGAGCCATAAATTGCAAATTTGCTTTGGAACATAATTGTATTTTGTATTAACTTGTGTTTGCAATTAATTTCACATGAGTTAAATACAGAAACAGAACACTAAACAGAAAGACAGGTGTTGTTTGGTGGTTTGTATTGTGAATGTTTTGACACGTTTTGGTTCATCTTAATTTTGAAAGGAAACTTGATCAACTTCCGGTGCCAATGCGGGTAACTTTAACCAGCTTGATTGAACTGCTTTAGAGCTAGGGATTGTTTTTGTCCGGGAAGGCTGCTAGCTTTGCTCTCCAGTGCATGCCGCTGCATGAAAGGAGGGGCGGTCACATTTTCTTTTTATTATTGTTATTTTAAAGATTCTGTCAAAGCAAAAAAAATAAAAATAAAAATTAACAATAAAAAAATTTTAAAAATCCAATTTGACACACTTTTATAAACATTTACTATAAACTGCATTTATTCAAGTCATGCCAAACTTAAACGCCTTATGTAAAAAAAACCCCACTGATACTAGAACCAGCTTCAGTGGTGGTTTTTGAGGTTTAAACTGTGTAAAAATGTGCTCTTTCCAATCAATAGTATGCTCATAGTGCAGCCCAGTACTCCATATAGGACAACACATGCTGCACGCAGGCTACATTTAACCTCAGGTTGCAGTATGTGCTACTATACGGTCACATCTCAGGTTTCAACATGGGTTGGGTGCTCAGTAATAAATGCTGAGAATACCATGAAGTACAGATATAGGCTTGGCCTGTCCCCAGATCTGTGTGACACTAATCTCTCTAATAGCCTGGAGCAGATCTCCAACCATAAGCGCTGCGAAACGATTAGGAGGTCAAAGGTCTAGGGGGATTTCTCTGCCAAGCTGGAAGCTGAGTCACCTGTTCTATATCGGAGTGCTGGCTTTCATCTTCAGCAAAAACACGGGGTCCTGTACATAGCTTAATGGCAGGCGCTCGAGGCACTGACACAGGCCCGGGTGAGGAGTTCAGTTCCTGTCGATGTTATTCCCCTGGCAGTATTTTCAAACTTTTATCACGAATGAACCCTCTCCGGAAAGAGTGAGCGCAGGCCCGGCAGGATGTTCATCACTTTAGAGCGATTAGAAACAAGCATCAAAAGGCTTGTTTCTAAGTATGTGCCAGGAAGCTGTGAGCATAGCAGTGGTCACCAAATAACCACATAATTAGATTACACCTTCATTGTCACACTCCTTTCTTGCGTCACGTACAATTAACTAATTCACTCGCACAAATGTAGGGTGAGGCCGGCATGAGCTCCTGCTGCAACAAAAGCTGCACAATCACCCTATGCATCACCTGTAGGATGAATTCATCCACATTTGTGCTGTTGCTCATCAGTGAGGCATTTAAAAGCTAATATTTTAGCATCTGCCGTAAGCTGATAGCTGGGGACCCTGTTCTGAATCGCTAATAATGTAAAATAAATCAACCTGAGATGAATTAGTGGTTAAGAAAATGGATCAGGAAGGAAAAAGCTCCTGGCTGCAGCTGAGATGGAAGACAGCGTGGCTGAAATCAGATCCACAATGCATTTGAGTGTTTTGCTTGATTGGTTGTGAAGATGTTAAAGAAAACAGCGGGAAGAGTAGAATTGAACAAGCTTTCTTCTCATTTCTTTAAGCTTCAGGAAGAGTTCTCCAGGTTCTTGAAGGACATTCAAAGCTGTTCTTGGGATGTTTCTGCCTTTTGTTCTGTTCTCTGTCAGGATGATCCCGCACTGCTTCAATGATGTTGAGGTCCGGCTCTGGGGAGGCCAATCCATGACTGATGGTGCTGCACTGTGTGTGTGTTTCTATCCAGGTATGATTTCACTGTGTTTGTAGTGTCCTCCTTGCATACCGACAGTGACTTGAACCAAAAGGTGTCAAATTCAGATCCATCCCTCCATCTGCACTGGTTTTCAGTCCAGTTCTTGTGTACCTCAGCCTTTTCTCCCTGTATTCCCTTCATTAAGAATGGCTTCCTGATAGCCAACCTTCCAGTGACATCATTTCTGATGAGGCTTCAGTGAAATATAGATGGATCACCTGAAGGTCCAGATCCTGTGTCAGGTCTAAGGAAGAACTCTGAGAGACCTTCAGAAGTCCTGGAGAACTGTTGCTCAAGACCACTTTAAAAAAAACGAGTCTGGCTCCTTGGAAACAATGTCTAAAGAAACGAGGGGTGGCTCAAGACTTTTGCACAGCACTGTGCATCAGTGCAGCGTGCATAGCTCTGATAAGTTTCAATAAATTCCTGAACAGTCATTTCTAAAGTGGCAAAACTTCCCCATAAATCCACCCACAATTTTTCATGTAATCTCGCTAACAGATGAACAAACAAACAGATAAGCCAAAAGGAGTCATGTGACCTGTGGTGGAGGTAAAAATAACCCTCAAAGCAGATTAAAATGGTTTCCACAGCAAACTATCACATATAACCTGCCAGTGTGCTCAGTAAATGAACTTCAGTCAAACCTCCAGGGCTTCAAAGTGAAGTCAGTCTAACCGGTCTGTAAAAGGCTAACAGGGCTGCATCTATGAGGCTACTTTTGTATTTTTGCAGTAGTTTTTATTTGCTTAAAAACCAAACATTCAGTTCAGTCCTCAGGGGGTTTAAAAATGTTTCGATTTTCTTGTTTTGAATGGGACTGGGTCCTAAACCCTGAAGTGCAAACGCAAGTGGAGTTAATGGATGGATGGATGATTTTGGGGGTTGTGTTTCACACATGCTGAGATTAAACAACTTCAACACAATGCAACAGTGCAATACACGAATAGCAGTGCTCGTCCCACACAGACCCCTTTCTGAGCACACAGGTTGTCCTTATGCAGGCTGGCAAACTTGACCAAAGTGATGACAAACTTCCATCACCCACAGGTGGGGCGACTGCGTAGGTGGATTTTTAGGTCTGCTTTAGACTGCTGTCCTGATACAGAAGCCTGCCCCTGTACAGCTGCACTTTCTTGGCTTGCTTCACATCTCTAACCAGTCCTCCAGCTACGCCGTTTTACCAACATTAGTTCCTGAAGTCTGAAGCGAGGCAAACATGCAAATGTTTCTGAAATGACACATCAGTCTGTTCCCATTTCAGACTGTGAAAAAGGTGATTGGTTTGGTGGAGGAGCCTCCCACACATCTGACTTTTGACTGCTATCAGTCACCATTTTGAAGTTTCACTTTCAGTCACTGGTGGCTTTGAATAACATTCAGCGTTTGGCTGGAAAAGATCATGATTTGGGTTCAAATGCAGTCGTGTGTTTTTATTAAGTGACCGCTACTGCTTTCGCGGGAATTAAGAGGGTTACGTGCATGGATTTCCATACGGACGGCACACGGAGATGGTTTTTCACCCCCAGCGAATGTGCTCCTGTGCAGTCCTTCAAAACTCCCACTGCATGTCTGTGGACCTCCGAATGCTGGTTGTCTGACAAGTGGGCTGGAACAGCGGAGGAAGTTCACCACAAACTGGAAAAGTGCAAAAACCCCCATCAAAGATCAAAAATACAGCATGAAAGGGTACAGACAGTAGCTGCAGTGGACTATTTCCATTCCATCTCAGACTCTACAGGCCTCAGTTAGCATGTCATCTTAAAGACCTCATGGTACCGTATCGCCCCAGTAGAGCAGTAGAGTAGAATGGGAGGCAGAGCCTTCAGCTTTCAGGCCTCTCTTCTGTGGAACCAGCTCCCAGTTTGGATTTGGGAGGCAGACACCCTCTCTATTTTTAAGATTAGGCTTAAAACTTTCCTTTATGATCAAGGTTATAGTTATGGCTGGATCAGGCGACCCTGAACCATCCCCGAGTTATGCTGCAATAGGCCCGAGGGCTCCCATGATGAACTGAGTGCCTCTTTTCATTCACCTCTTTCCACTCTCCATGTGTTTATGCCCCGCTCTGCAGTTAATCACAAGTTATTAATCTCTGGCGCTCTTCCACATTATGTTTTGTCCTGTCTCCCTCCCCTCACCCCCAACTGCCCCTCTCTGAGCCCGGTTCTGCCGGAGGTTTCCTGTTAGAAGGGAGTTTTTCTTTTCCACTGTCACCAAGTGCTTGCTCATAGGGAGTCGTTTGGAACTTTGGATTTTTAAAAAATTGTTTTTACTTTATGAGACAAAGCACCTTCAGATGACTGTTTGTTGTGATTTGGCGTTATAAATAAAATTTTATTGAAATGAAGTGGATGTTAAATGTTAAAGTATATGACAGCGCAATTAGAAAAGACAGTCAATATGTCCAACATGACGGCTGTATTTGCTTCATATTTTGGTGGTGGGACAAAATATCCATCCATCCATCCATCCATCCATCCATCCATCCATCCAGCAGTTCTTTAACTACCTCATTGACCTCACCCCCAGTAATGGCCGAGTCGTCCCCCTCATCCCCAGACTCTGCTTCCTCTACAGAAGGCATGTCAGTGGCCAGGTCTTAGCCTGTGGGGCCCGGCCAGCACAGGCTGAAGAATAGACATGGGCCTGCCCTCCTGTAGGCCCACCACCTGCAGAAGGTGCCGTAGGGATTCGGTGCAGTATCTGTTGGCGGAGGCCCTGGCGGACTGATCCCCAGCTATTGAGACTGGCTTTTGGGACATGAAATGTCACCTCTGTCGGGCAAGGAGCCTGAACTAGTGTGTGAGGTTTAAAGATACCGGCTAGATCAGCTAAATACAGTCGGGCTCACCTCAACACGTGGAACGGGCTCCTGAACCAGTCTCCTGGAGAGGGGCTGGACCAGTCTGGAGTTGCCCTAAGTGGGCTGGGGTGGGTATCCTTGTATCTCCACAGCTAGTACCCACTCTTCTTGGAGTCACTGGGTGGGGTAATTGAAGGTGCTACCATCCAGTGACTCCATCGACATACTGGGAGACTTCAACGCTCATGTGGGGAATGACAGTGAGACAAAATTATGGATACGGCAACATATTGGATGGCTCTCTCTTGGCACATGCCATCAATGCACAGACATTTTCATTAAAGATTCAGGCACATCATTCCTTGCTGTGGCTCTTATCAACTGAATGACACTAAAAAGAACGGCAGAAACATAATGAAGTGAAACGAGGGAAAGCCGATCAGAGAGCTTATTTTGTCCACTGACAAATTCTGGCAATCTTTCTTCATCACTAAGACGTCTTATCGTACTGAAAGGATTCTTTTGCGATACAGTTTTACCATTACCATTTGAATGCATCCTGTTTGTGTGAGCGAAATGACTGCCTTGAACTTTAGTGATGAGGTTGTGGATGCGATTCACATCTAAAAACTTTGAGGCATCAGTGCAGCACCTCTGCAGTGACCATGCCAGAGAACTGCCATGTTTAGCAAGACTTCAGACTGAGGAGATCTCAAGCTGAAAGTGCTTCATTTTCACATCCTTAGCCAGGTGTTAAGGTGTGTGTGTGTGTGTGTGAGAGAGAGACAATGATTGAAAACAGCATTTGCTGTGAATCGTCATCAGCTTGGTTCCTAATTGATAATTCCTGATCTGTGAGTCAATTAAGGCTTAACAAGTTAATGAAGCAACAAGACTTCACAAGCTGAAGGACAACCAGTTCTGCACACGCAAAAAGGAAAAAAGTGACACAAATTGTGCACCTGAACAAAGTTACATAGGCAGAATTTTCTTCTTTATGCTTAAATGGAACCTAAATATGTAATTTCCCTAAATTTCCCATATGTTTTAACTGCTGGAGCGCCTGAGAAAAGTCTTTTAAAGTTTAAAAACATTAAAAAAAATCGGCAGTGTTATAGTATTTGTGCTAGCTGAAGAGCCGTTAGACATGCCAAGGTCCTTCCAGACACTCGTGGACAGGTATGCCCTCACTGAGGCCGTTTCTTTTCGCTACAATAACAAACCTTGAAAGCACTCAGCCACGACAAAGGGACGATATGACACGCCTTATGTCGAATAAGTGTGTCTCTCTGTCCTCCCTTGAGTGGGGAAGACCTACAGCTCTGGTCCTAGAGATTTACTGCCCAGCTAATCCCATTACTCAACTATCAGATGCCAAATCCCCTCTAATGGCATTACACGTGCCAGAATTACGTATGATGATGCTTGCTAATGAGAGCTCAGCTGATATACCTTACTGGAACCAGTGGCCTTTGTGCACAGAGTACCCCCGTGGCCCTGCGGCTTAATGGACTCAGTATTGAGTGTCAAGGGAAGTCAAATTTATCGACAAAGTGCTTTTAACAAAAAGCAGGTTGCTCGCAGAGTGCACTGCAGGCCAACAAAAGGATGTAAATACACTGAAACTGTGAGCAAACACGGTGCAATGTTGATAGTTTGTAATGCGAGGGAGCACGTGTGACAGCGGAAGCTGCAGGGTGAAGCCAAGGACGAGTGGACACTTAAAGATTCAAGCATGAATGATGAATGGCAGGATGGTTTCTGAGACAAAGCTCAAATCAGGCAGCAGCTGCTGCTGCTGCTGCTGCTGCTGTTGCCATGTCTTACGAAAAGGTCATTTTGAAAAGTTGATAAGTGCCTTTGCCAAAAAGAAAGTTGCAAACCCACCTACTCCGCTGAGACAAAATGTCACTCAGCAGCCACTTCAGTCTTCAGAAACAAGCAAGTATTTGAAATATTCAGACACTTCATCATAAGAACCCGAACTTCAGAAAAGAAAACAGCACTGAAATATCACTTAGTAAGAAATACACTATATAGCCAAAAATATTCAGCAATCCATCCAAATCACTGAATTCAGGTGTTCCAGTCACTTCCACGGCCACAGGTGTATAAAACCGAGGACGTAGGCATGCAGACGGCTTCTACAATCATCTGTGAAAGAAGGGGTCGCTCTCAGGAGCTCAGTGAATTCCAGCATGGTAACGCAATAGGATTGCCACCTGTGCAACAAGTCCAGTCATGAAATTTCCTCAGTACTAAATGCCCGCAGTCATTTGTTAGTGGGATTATAACAAAGTGGACGCAGCTGGAAGCAGCAGCAAATCAGCCACGGAGCGGGGTCGGCGGGTGCTGAGGTTTGTAGCGCGCAGAGGTCATCAACTTTCTGCAGAGCCAGACGCTACAGACCTCCAAACTTCATGTGGCCTTCGGATTAGCCCAAGAACATAGAGAGCTTCATGGAATGGGTTTCCACGGCCGAGCAGCTGCATCCAAACCTCACAGCACCAGGTGCAATGACAAGTGTCAGATGCAGTGGTGTAAAGCACACTGCCATAGGACAATTTGCCATCTGCCAATCCCATTGGTGATAGATTTTTATAACAGATGAATTCCCCAACTTTTGGTATAAATAAGATATACTCAGGTAGGCTGTGGAGTTTAAACAGTGCTCAATTGGTATTAAGGGACCCAAATTGTGCCAAGAGAATATCCCCCACACCATTAAACCACCATCTGCTTGAACCTGCAGCCCGAGCTGTTGATACAAGGCAGGAGGGATCCATGCTTTCATGTTTACACCAAATCCTGACCCTACCATCTGAATGGGAACAGAAACGGAGACTCATCAGACCACGCAACACTTTCCCAATCTTCTGTTGTCCATTTTGAATTGTAGTCTCAGTTTTCTGCTCTTAGCTGACAGAAGCAGCACCTCAAGTGGTCTTCTGCATACTGTGGTTGCAACAAGTGCTTATCTGAGTAGCTGTTTTCTTCCTATCAGCTTGAAGCAGCCTGTCCATCCACCTCTGACAATATTTTCTGCCACTCACTGGATATTTTGTGTTTTTTGGACCACTTTCTGCAAACCCTAATGATGGTTGTGTGGGAAAATGCCAATAGATCACGAATTTCTGAAGTACTCAGACCAACAATCACCTTCTCCATTCGGATGCTCAGTTTGAACTTCACCAGGTTGTCTTTACCCTGTTTACATGCTTAAATGTACCAAACTGCTGCCATGTGATTGGCTAATTAGACATTTATGTTAATGAGGGGATGCGCAGGTATACCTAATAAAGTGATTGGTGTGTGTATTTTACTGCAGCCTGGTGTGGATTTTGTGTTTAATGTCCAGTGTTGTTCTGACCTGAGGATCTGCTGCTGGGCCACATGTATGCGGATGCCCAACCGCTGCAAAGCACGGAGACAGAGAGTGCAGCATGTGGAAAAAACCATGCTAACTTGAGGGGTTTGTCCTGCAGTTTCACACCAGCGGCCTCCTGTGTGGACATTTATGAGATTCTTTGGCCTCACTGTAAACCTCAGAAGGGCTCCACTCTTACAATATGTTTGTCTAATTAAACACATTTGATCAAAAACAGCACCACCAGCGGGTAGCTCAGACTGGCTGGTGATAACTCTATCTGTGCACGGGGCGCTCGAGCTAAAATCAGAGCCTCTGCTTTTTTGCTCTTAAAGCTCCCAGGAAAATGATTTATACGCCTGCTCTCGGCTTGTCGCGATGCCACTCAGAGCGATTTATCTTGCCTTGGCCCACGCTCTCTGTAGCAGGAGCTGGCCAACCTCCCCCCACCCTCTTTTCTGTTGTTTCAGCATGAATGATCTTTTCCATTGACAGCTTTGTTCATCCCTGCAGGCAGATCTGCACCTGTAACAAAAGCCCGGTGGATACCGGCCTAATTACTGTTCTCATCTGGCACCCAGCTGCCTTCCTTGTCCTCGTGTGAACCTGTGCAGCAAAACTCGGAAGAGGGGCCATTACCTGGTTAAAAATGAGCTGCGGGTGCTCTACCTGCCATGTGAAAAGCAATATAGATGAAGCTGGGAAGAAAGGGTTTCTGAGGACTCAAGGTCAGAAGGACAATAAGCCAGAGAAAGATGGCATCTCCAGTTACGTCGTCAATCAGCGACGACAGTTCACACTTATGTCATGTTGGCAGGTATCACTGTCTTCTTAATCCCCAGCATGCCTGACGTGATCTGTGACAGCTACTGTTTTTAAACCGAGACATGCAGGAGCTGTCAGCAGCAGCAGAGCCTCCAAACATCAGCCACGAGAGGCAAAATGAGTTGCTTGGGCCCGAAACGTCGATGGGTTCTCTCTGAAAAGAGAAAATAAGGACACTGGTGAAGTGGATTTAAGTGTTTTTACTGGTTGGAACAAAAAAAAAAAAAGCATGCAGGCTTCACAGCTTGAATAAAATTTGAATAAACAATACTTCCTGCATGGGAGTGAATATTTCTTTCAAAAATGGATACACTGATGTAGCATGATGACGCACGCAGGAGAGATGCACATTGTATAGTATATAGTCAACGAAGGACGAACTTGTTGCCAATCTTTGAAGCTCAGGCCTCAACACTTTTCATTTATTCTGTTATGAGTTTAGTCCTGTATATACACTTGTACCAAGGCCTGCTGTAGCAGAATTTATATGCAAATCTTGACCTTTGCCAAGCTGTTACATGAAGAGTTGTTTTTCCTCGCGTTCTTATCCGATAAACACTTGTTTGCGGACAGATTTGCAGAATTCACTTCCAGTTTGCAGTCATTTCAAGCCAGCGAGTGAGCCCTCATCAGTCATACAGGAAACATAACTTTATGAAGTGTTTTTAGGATCAGTCACCAAGCAGATGAACGCTGTTGAACTGATCTACCTCTCCTCTTCATTTTCCTCTCCGGAGGGGGGCCTGACAGGAGACGAGGTGCTGACAGCTCTAAATTTAATATGCTACGCCCCCCAAAAAAGTGTCAGCATGACCAGGCTAGTGTGAAAATAACACCACGTTAAAGCTGAGGCAGCCCATGCCTCGGGCGTGACGTGACACTTATGCAATCTCACAATGAGGCCCAGTTATTTGAGGAATGTAACTCGAAACCCCAAAACGTTTATAGACAGGTTGTTGCCAAGGTTTAGGAAGACAGCTGTGCAGGTGATGTGCGTGTATGCATGAAGGGCGATTTCCAAAACACGAGAGTCTGGAAGCACAATTTTGAGTGCATTTCAGGAATAAGTTGGCGTTCTTCTCATTTTCAGCCCCATATTTTTATTCTTGGACTAGCTTTGCACATTTCACAGTTTAAAATAAGCCTTATTTATCTCATACAGGGCCTTGGTGCAATCCCTTCCGTTCATTAAAACAAGAACTTTTAGAACCTCTCCATTTCTGATTGGCTGCCACTCTTAAACTGGTTTGAACAGCGAATGGGTGGGGCTTTTGTGCCTGAGGTATTATGGCACTGATAAAATCTGGTGAAAAGTAAAAAAAAAATGGTAGGAGTCAGCCATTTTGTTAAAATGTAAGCACTAGGGCAGCAAGGGGTTTAATGAAATGAGTATTTACCACTTCAAAAACAGGGCTGGGAGCTCCTCAGGGCACCTGCTGTGGTCCTCATGGGTTTTGTTTTGTTTCTCATCAGACCTTTTTTGGGGGTTATCTATTCATTTTGTTCTGTCTTTCCTGGGTCAGATTGCAGAGGCAGCAGCCCAAGCAGAGAAACCCAGACCTCCCTGTCTCCCTCAGTTCATTGTCCGTCTGGAACAAGCTGTTTTAGCTCCTCCTCCTTTAAGCCAACTGTCTTGGGATTGGCTGCTTCTTATGAACAGAAGGCTTGAACAGCGGGTGGGTGGGGCGTCTGTGCCTGAGATGACCATGTAAGGGATATCCCCTCTGAGCGAGTCTATGCTCTGGCTTTCAGCAGAGCTTTTACGGCTCTGTGGAAGAAACTGTTCTTAAGTCTATTATCGGAGACTTGAACCATTTTTAAGTGGGGTACCCACCACAGATCTGTACAGGTAGGAGAGAAATTATGGAAGTTAAAATCCACTCTAAAGTTAGTTAAAGCTAATTTTTTATTTTAGAAAAGGTCCTCTTGACACAAATTCAATATAACAGAATGTGTTTCTGTTTTAATCACGTCTAGACAACCATAAAACACACAATAAATCATGCTTCAGACATTTTTGAAACTTAACAGCACAATTATTAAAGTTATATTAAATTCTGTGTCACCATCTGATATTTGCCTGGTGATTAAATTGTAAACAAAGGTTATAACCTGCTGAAAGAATTCAAGATAAGAAGCAGATTCAATTATAACTGAATCACATAAGTTGCTAGGAGTTTTATTAAATAATATTCTTAGGTACATGAACTGTTTCCCTGCTCTGTTTGAAAGGTAGTGTCGGTTTAAGGGGGGAAAAAAGCTGAGGCAGGTGAGACCGAGGTGTAACAAGAACCACAGTGTTGTTCCAGCAGCTGCTATAAAGCAGTATTAAGCACATCTGTGGTTGACAGGTCAAGGTTTCTGCTGTTCAGCTTTAGTTTAACTCCATACTGTGTTGAATTACTTTCTGTGACAGTTTTTATTACATAAATCTTTCTTTTTACTAAGATATTTAAGGCTGCATAGGCCACGTCTCAGCTGGCTGCCTCACTTGTCTGACTTTGTATTCCAAACTTTACTAAAGTGGACCTATTAAGCTTGTCCTTACTTTCTGTCACATATACATGGTGCTCAAAAAAATAAAATTAAATTGAATTAAAGGAACATTTTGAAAACACATCAGATCTCAATGCTCTCCTAGAGAAATAGCCTGTCTCCAAATCACATTTGTTCAACTAAGTATAGCTTCATGTTTTTGCTGTGGTCATCTATGCCACTTTTGCAATGGCTCTATGCCCCACTAGTGGAGCCTGGACCACAGCTTGAGAACCACTGGCTTAAATGGATGGTGTCCTTAAAGGGAGAGGGGCTACAATGGCTTGTTTCAGACAGGACTAAGGCGCTTCAGCAATGCCCAGCTAAACATACAAATCTACTCTAGCAAGAAGAAAAAACAGAGTTAGAAATTAGCATAATAGGGTCAGCTTATTTTCAAATATGTCTTCAATGCACTTTGCAGGATTGTTCCAAGGACCTGAGGAAACTCACAGTCTTCAGTGGGTGTAAGCTCTCTGAGTCTGTTTCCCAGCGTAATCCCAGACTGATTTCATTTGCTACGTAAGTCACAGTTCCACTTTCTGTGGCTGGAGATGGTTTTGTTTGTGATCACTATTATTTATTTGTGTCTGAAAAATTACAGGAATGCACCGAGCTGAAGTAAAGGATGGGCAAAGGAAGAACTCATTAAATGTTTATGTAGATCTGGATAAATCTCTTTAAAATTGAAAAGAGCCCTGGCCTTGACAGAGGATGCAGCCATGAGTGCCCTCCTACTTCTATATGAAGTTGTAGCTGGAAGTTTGCTGAATAAGCCAAGATGCTTCTCTGACTGTATTGATGAAAAATACAAATTCATTTTTATTGATTGATTTATACTGAAAAATACCTACAAAAAGATTAGAAAAGCAAACTATTCTCATGTACCTAACATGAAAGTGTAAGCATTAGTCTATCTTTATCTAGCTCTTAGTCTTATTTGGCAGTGAATTGAGAAATGAGATGACAATGTGAATATTAATATACCTGAGCATATTTTAGTCTTCAATAGCCTTCGATGCATCCTTCTGGAAAATTAAACTTTAAGGAGTCCTTTGTAGCCCTTTGAGACCTATAATAGAACAAGTCCGCCAGATCATATCGTTACAGTTACGTCGGTCTCTAATGAAAAAACAAAACAAAACATGCAATCATCGAGCAACCACTGATTTTTTCCTGCTAACAAGGAGGTTGCTGTCCATAATGTGACTCAGGCGCTGGGTCAACTGCCAGTTTTATTTGTAGTCCAAGACTGTATACATTTGTCTTTCATCGTTGCAGTGTTTTGTGTTGCTTTGTAATTTTGAACTCCTCCTGAAGATTGACTTTTGGTTTCCACCTGGATTTTATCGCTGTTTTCTTGTTTGAAGCTTTTATCCTAGTAGTTGTGGAGTTTTCTCTTCATTTTAACTTTGGTAGTTGGTTTTACATCTTTGCATGCCCTGCTCTCCCTGCTTTCGCCTGAATCTCTGTTTGTCATCCCAGTCAGTTCTCTGTGCATATTAAGTTTTGTGTGTCCTTCAAAAGACACACAAGATGTCCATATTTGTTTCCTTTGCCTTCAGTGTTTTTAAATTGCTGGAGCCAGAATAAAGAATTGCCTTATTACATCTTCTGTGCAGTTGTCCTGGTTCATAATCCAGTCTGTGCAGCCAACAACGGATGTAATGTCGCAAAATTTGAGGAGGCTGCCAATTAGCTATTATTTAATATTATGCTTGGCCAGATCTCAGAGGCTCATACTGGAGACATGTATGAAATCATGATGATGTTATGTAACCGAAGCTCCTATTTGCTTATTTTTGATCTCCTGCCACAGCAGCGTTTTAAAAAAAGTGCATCATGTGACGTGACACTGCTACAATTAAAGAGCGTTCAGTACTTTCATGCTGGGTGTCCTTTCAGAGGTCACACAGTTTGTGTTTTGACTGGTTTTGGACATTAATGGGATGAGATTTTCAGAATATCTTTCTTCCTTGATATGAAGTTTTTCATTTTATAAAGAGATGTAGGCGTGAGAGAGAACAAACCGTATATCAGTCAGCCAGTTGGAATGAATGTAAGGAACATGCTGTTTTTGTTTGATTTAAATATGCAAAAGACTAGCTTTCAATGGAATCTGGGGACATGAGGGGAATAGTAACATTACTGGATGAGCTTTTAGCTTGGAAAGAAGCAAATATACCTAGACAATATAAGGTACAACAGGAAAAAAGCAAGTCAAACAGCAAACAAACAAAACATATTTGGTGCAAAGATCCAGATCATTTTCCATTACCAAGGTCAATGCCCATGTAGCTATATGTCAAAGACTGTAAATAAAAGATGGAAGTGATATCCAAGAAGTCATACAGTGGTTTTGGACTTCTAGCTCTAAAAATCCCTCTACATGATAGCTGCCAAAATGGTAATCTTGAGGTTTCAAAATGACAAAGTGATGATATTTGGATGAAAGGTTGGAGTGTTAAGTTATCAGCTAATGCTAGCTAGTTAACAAGCTGCATTCATAAACTGTGCGGGTGCAATGGACAGACATTTAGTGATTTAGTGCTAAATAACAGACAGTAAACACAGCAGACTGTTTCAGTTAAGTGATTTAGATTAGCAGGGGAGACCTAGCAGACAGACATCAGCTACATTGTCCTGTGTTGGGACACCTGACAATCAAAGTGGTCCTGCACCTAACTTTCATATTGGCTCAAAAGGGAAAGCTATCCATACAGACCAAAACAGTTTTTGTGTTGTTGTAGCTTTTTTTTTTGGACTTTTTAACATGTGAGCAGCCCCAAATGGGCACTGGAGGAACTGCAGGTTTTGGCTCTTGTGCGTTTTATTCATAAAGCATCCGTTTTGAACGACAGTCACCTCAAGGTGCTTTATATTGTAAAGTAAAGACTTGAAAATAACCCCAACAATCAGACGATCTTCTGTGAGCAGGACTTGGCGACAGCAGGGAGGAAGAACTCCTTTTCAACAGGAAAAGATCTCCAGCAGATGGAGGCTCAGGGAGGAGCTGTGATCTGCCTGAACCAGGTGGAAGGTGAGGGGAAAGAAGTGAAAAAAAGAGAGCACTGGACAACTTCTTGAAGTTGAACAGGAAGTGTGTGTGTCCGTACTGTAAGCAGTGTACAGTGTGGATGTCTTCGCCAACATACTGTCAGTGTTACAGACACTTGGTCCTCAGCCGAGCCGTCATCACAAGGAACTCAGCAAACACATGTTTACATGAATTAAAAGAGATTAATTACTCCCTACTGTTTGAATCCCATCACATGGTACCAAGGCTTTTCAAAGTGCTGTGTGTGTGTGACTGTGTGTGCGGTCATAGATAATAATTCTGGCCTTCCTGAACAGTATGACAGCACTCAGCAGCTGTACAAGGCTCTGCCAAGGACCACCCCCATCGCTCTCTGTTTGTTTTTATGTCTCCTGCCCTTTTCTCTCTGTCTGAGTAAGTTCTGCTCCTGCGCTTTCCACTCTCTATTTTTAAAATCTTTGGAAATCATAAACTGATAATAAGAAAGGATAAAAAAAATGCCAAAGATACCTTTATTGTTTCATGCCACATTTCTGAGGGGACCTATTTTTCCTTATTTCTAGAGCCATATTTTTATTCTTTTACTCTAGATTAGCTTTGAATAATTCACATTTGAAAAATGACCGTTATTCACCTTACACTGGGCCGTTACATTTCCCAAGGAATCCAGAAGATGCAGGGAAGTAACCAAAAGGTATTAGGGTTGAAAAAAGGAAAGGAGGAGGCAAAGTTGGCAATATCAACAAAGCAAGAACACAACAAAGCCAAAACAGAGTAAATTAAATGGATAAATGACCAATAAAAATACAGCCACCATTCTGCAAAGGTAAAAGCTCTCTGAGGTCTTCTTTCTCTGGCACTAAGCACTCTGGCCTATTGGAAGAGCAGAATAAGGTGCACATAAGCGTGTTACCAAGGAAAAGAGAGAAAAGCATACAGTAATAGTAGATAAAACTGTCTGAATCTAAGCATGAGTAAGCTGTCCCTTGTTAAATGTAAGCATTGGGGAGGAAAGAGATTAATGAAGTGGGTTTTTTTTTTACCATTTGACAAACAGCGAGGAGTTCCCCATGGCACGTGTGTGGGTCCCCTTGGGTTTTCTTTTGTTTCTTGTCTCACTTTTTTTGTCATTTTGTTATTATTTTGATACTTTTGAAAAAACTCTATATTTATATTATTGGACTTACCAGTAAATGATATTGAGCCTTGATGCAGCCCCTCTGTTCATCCTCTGATGACTTTCTTCTGATTGGCTGCACGTTTTACACAGAAGCTCTCTTTAGCTTCAGTGAAAGTCAAAAGTAAAAAATGTCTGAAAAAGAGTGTTTAACATTCATAAAGTAAAGTGCAACTCATTGTGCACACAACGAAATGAGGGTTTCAGATCACTCATCCAGAGACAAGCATCTACGGTCATGCAGCCAGAGACCGGCGCTACCGTTAGGCAATATGGTTTAAGTGTCTTGCCCAAGGACACAACGCACCGCAGGGACAGGGCTCAAACCTGGAACCTTCCGGCTGAAAGGCAAGCGCCTAACCACTGCGCCACTGTCACTTATGCCACTCATCCTACTGACTGGGATCCATGCAATTTGTGCGTAATAATTATTGTTTTCTAGTTTTGCTCTGATTAGTGCTTTTTAAAAACACTTTGGGGTCAGTCATTTAAAAAAATACAAAACAGACTCGGATGCCATGACTGCCTTCATCATATGGAGCTTCTCAGATTGGAATAGGACATTGCCATTGACATTTATGAAAAAGAGAGCTGATGCTGCTACATTGCAAGCCCCAACCCAAGCAGCATTGACCTTCTTGGGAGCGAAGAAAACTCCACCTGTTGATGTGAGTGTTCAATGATTAGCTGGAAAATCTGCTTGAAATAGGTGTTACCTTTGGTCCTGAAACAGAGACAGGAAGGCAGCAACTGTTTTCTCCTCCTGTCACATGCCAGCGTGCTCTGAACAAAGCATGAGGCAAATTGTGTACTATAAGTGCCTGCTAGTGGGATTAGCTTTAGCTGTTTTTAGTTGCTCCAGTCCCTGCACAGCTGTACTGAGAGCTTGGTCTACATTGCCAGCAATAAGTCAAACTTGTTCCAGGTGCATGCTGGGCTCTGTCAGGGCTGCCCTTTGTCCTTGATTCTGTTCATAACATTTATGGACAGAATTTCAAGGCACAGCCAATGGGCAGAGGGTTTGGTAGTCTCAGGATCTCATCTCTGCTTTTTGCAGATGATGTGGCTCTGTTGACTTCATTGAGGCATGACCTCCAATTCACACTAGGGTGGTTTGGAGCTGGGACGATATCTGGCCCATCCAAGGGTGGCATGATGCTCAGCTGTCTAATCCAGGTTGGGATGAATTGCTGCCCCAAGTGGGGGAATTTTAGCATCTCATGGTCTTGTTCGTGAGTAATGGGAGGGTGGAGCTGGAGATTGGTTTGACAGACCGGTCTGTTGAAGTGAAGAGAAAGCGGAGCGTGAAAGCAAAGCTATCAATAACTAGTTAATCTACGCTTACCCATGATCTAACCAGGGCATGCTGGAGAGATTATATCTTTTGAAATGACTGAAAACGAAGTGATTCCAGAGTCAAAGGATGGCAAATAAGCTTTTAAGCAATAATGTGCATGAGGGTTAAAAGCAGTCCTAAAGATTACTTGTGCATACAGTGACCTCATTATTTGAGACTTTGGGCATGTTTAATATGCACATCCACCACTGTTACAATATAAACACAACAGAGACTAAGAAAAAGCACAATAGGTCCACTTTAAGCTATCATGAATCAAGAAGAACTGCTCAGTGGAGTTTTGCACCGGTCTAAATCTGGAGACTTTAACCTGATGGTCTTATGCTGTCTTCGCCTGTCTTTCACTCCATCTTTGCTGTCTGCCTCACCTTTTCTCTCCCTTGATGAAAAATATCTGTTCTCCTGCAGCAGATGGCTGTTCTCAGCCACTCCCACCCCCACACTCCACTGGGGCCCTGTGCGGGGGAGAGAAACACGGGCCTTAACATGACATCTGCATACAGCTCACCTGTACTACTACATACAGCCACATTTACATATCCGTGCTCGGTGTGGTGGTATTTTTATTCATGAGCACAAACATGGACTCGGTGCTGAACAGTGTGCATGTGTGTGTGTGTATGCGCGCTTGCGTGTGTGCGTGTGTGCTTTAGTCACAAAAACTAAAGCACACACGCTTTAGTTTTTGTGGTGGAAACATGTTTCCACATCCATGTTTCTTCTATGCTTGCACCATGTTGAATGATGCTCAAACATCCACGTTTTAGATTTTAGGTTCAGCCACTAATGGTGAGAACACACATCAACTCACGGTCATCATCCTGCACAGCAAAGGTCGTGGAGACGAAATCAAAGGGAAACTTTTTGCGGCGAGCGGGCTACACTTGTCCTCCTTGGATTAATTCATTAGGAATAAAAAGGTAACATAAGCCTCTATTATGTTATTGAGGTGAAGCGGTTGCAGCTCACTTGTTTTGATTCTCTCTTAATGCATCCTGTGATTCTTCTTCTCCTTATCTCCTTTCTACTCCTTATGAGAGGGATGCACTTGATAAAAAAGCCTAAAACGCTTTTTTAAGTTACTTATGAAAGACAGAACATCCTGCTTCTAAATTTTGGCAGTTGACTGTTTTTCTTTATTTTAAACGGTTTCAGATAAAATAACTTTGAGGTTTGGACTGTTAGCATACAAGGCAATTAATCCGAACAACAGCAGGACGGCACACACACCTGTACAGATGTGTGGATGTAAACAGAGAGCTGAGTGTGAAAGCGATGCTGTTGATTTTCCCGGTTGATGTACTTTCCCACCCTCAGCTACCACAGCAACCTGTAGATTCGAGCGGTGTCGTGAGATCAAGCTGCAGACACTGCTTGTTTGAAAGAATGAGATCACTGACACAAGCTGTGAAATGAGTTTCCTTTGAAGGATGCCTGGGCTCACCCTTACAAATAGAGTGACCCATACCCAGTGCACACTGGAGAGATTGCATCTCTCGGCAGGAAAATGGATGGATGGCATGAATTGAGTCCCTAGATTTCGGAGGGATATCTCAATCTGGATAGGCTTATTATTGATTTTCTTGAACATCAAGATGGTGTGTCGTATTAAAAATTTTTTTTTTTATATTTCAGTTTGACTAATTTGTCCCACACACTTTGCTGGAAAGACCCAAATTAACATGCTGGATTTCCACATGGGGTAGAAAAGAAAAACCGAGGCCCTGGCTTGGTTAGTGTGGAGTTGAAGTGCACAGCAGCAGCTTCTCCCATTTCATGAATGAGCTCAAGAATGCCTACAGGACCACACCGTCATATCTTTAACCCTGTCTAAAAGTCTGGTCCCAGTTTAGGAAACATTTTTGTATCAATCAATTAGACCAATTCTCTCCTCCGAGCGATCAAATTTCCCTGCTGCTGCATTTTAAAAGCATTTCTGAGGTCCTGTCACGCTGGTGTAGAAAAAACAATATGTTCCCCTTATATCTCCATCTCTGGGGCTCCCTGTTTCTGCAACACAAGCAAAGGCAGTAGCTTTTGCTTCATTAATGGCCCGAAGACTTATTCTTCTGCAGCGGACATCAGATAAGCCTCCATCTTTTAATAACTGGATTAGGGAAACGCTTTCTATGCTGCAGTTAGGAAAACCGTGACACAGTGGAACCAACATTCAGGCCAGTGACCTGTTTTTTTTTAAAGTTTCATATACATGCTCTATGTTTATTAATTAGCATCTTGTTGCACTATACTGTGCAAGTCTTGGGCCACCCCTCATTTATTCATATTTTGCTTCCAAGGAACCTCACTTTGTTCTAATTTTTAAAGGTAGTCTTGAGCGACAGTTCTCAAGACTTCCTGAAGATCTCTCAAAGTACTTCTTTGGACATTGGCTGCTTTTTCCACTCATGTCCATCCAGTCGTTGTTCCTGGCATTTTCAGAGGAATGGCTGTTTGTTAAGCCGTTTAATGCTGAACTACAAATGATTCAAGGGTAAGAAGGCACCTAACTTAAGGGATGAAGCAGTTTTGTGTCGACACATAACAGACAACTTTCAAAGAACCAGTTTTATGTATCTTTAGACACTTTGTTACTAGTAGCCTGTCACAACACATCCGTTCCCATTTCTTTTGTCGGATTTCTGAAAAATGTCAAAGATAACACAGTTTGACAGACGTAAAATTGCATTCTTGCAGTTACAAGAGGATTCCCAAAGAGCTGTTAGCTGAAACCTTGGCATATCTCAGCATGGTGTGCAGTGTGTCCTTAAAATATAAAAGTATTTTGCTCAGTACTATGCCTAAAAATATATATATATCACCAAGCACGCTAATAATGCTTTAATACACAAAAATGTAGTGAAATTTGCCCATTTTCTACCAGTCTCGGTGTCATCAGCACAGACAAACAGGGTTTCTGCAGCCGATATATTTATATCCATGTTGCAATCCTGTATTCTAGCTAGCAACGCCTGCGCGCGGGTTGCTCATGTTAATATTTAACGGATAACTTAGAGATGAAGTTGACAGGAGTTTAAACTCACAGACATCAAAACTTTAGGCAGCGGAAATAAAAATACTGTAGACCCAAAAAGTAACCTGCTTATCCCGAGCTCTGTTTCCTAACCCTAACCCTAACCCTAACCCTAACTCTGTACTTCTTCCACAGGCAGGGAGAGAACGCTACAGAGCATGTGCAGAGTAAGCGTAATCGTTCTGATTTGTTTCTGATGCGAGGAACTGAGCGTGTTACAACTGCCCACCC